>JABUQX010092662.1:0-27933 GCA_015478945.1 Trachelipus rathkii
TAAATATTACGAAGTTGATCTAAAAAATTTGTTACGTTCAGAACAATCACTACAAACTTACTATCTGTCGAGTAAATATCATGATACTCACGCAACACAAGTCTGTAGCGCAAATAGGACTACCTTTTATGTTAAATATTACGATGTTAATGTAAAAGATTCTAACTACATTGATTGATTGGCTTAGAGACTATGCATTGAGAAGTGTGAATTTAGGCTTAGCGTGTTCCTGTTTGTACGAAGTGTTGTCGGTACTTTACTGCTGATTAAGTGGCGGAAGTTTTTGGTTATGTTAGTGTAGTTCTCTTATTCCGGTGCGTATTGGGTGTGGTTAGGAGTCCGTCTGTACATTCATATTTCCTATAGTTCAGCGTTATGTTAATTGCTATAGCATTACTATTAAATCGTAAACACAAAAACATTCGCTACTTCACACAGCATTTATCACGCATACTATCTAGCACACGCATGAGTTAACGTCATAACCACAGCTAAAGAACTCTATTTTTTGTTGTCTATATTAGTCTTGCGAAGTAAACTTTATGTTTAGCATTATACGTCTTGTATCAACGATCCATGTCATACGACAAACTACATTATATCAAGAATTTATTCGCACACTAACACTCTCTCACTGTTAACACTGACATCTCACATCACAGTACAGTATCTAGGTAAGATCGTTAACGTTAATTCATGTTAGAGATGTGCTTTGTTGAAAAGTATCGACAACTCACGGTCTACGTTTTGGCATGCCAAATAGGTTACATTCCTTTAACGAGGTGTTAAGTGTGGAGACCTATGTTAATTGTTAACTACGTTTATTCGTGCGGTGGTAAGTTGTGGGAAAGTCTGGTTCTTTTGTACATTACTTTTCTTAGTTCAGGTAATGAATGCTATGTTAGCTTTATTATGTGAAAACCCTTGTTTATTGTTAGCATATATTCAGCGAACTGGAGTACTCTGACATATACAATAACAACAGACAACACAACATTCACTCTACTACTCTGTGTTGCAAATGTTTATCCGAAATGATTCTCGGAGAATGCGCCGACGTGATCAATCAGTGATGTGTTG
Source organism: Trachelipus rathkii (assembly GCA_015478945.1). Lineage (NCBI taxonomy): Eukaryota > Metazoa > Arthropoda > Malacostraca > Isopoda > Trachelipodidae > Trachelipus > Trachelipus rathkii. The sequence continues at coordinate 1,081 of JABUQX010092662.1, forward strand.
TTAATGTATAATGACGCTTGATATGTTATGGAGATTGCTTCGATGTAAAGTGTCGAACTAGGTTAGCCGGTTTTGTATACCAGCTCAGTGGCCTGAAGGTACTGCCTTACTGTTATGGTTAAGTATGGAGACTCTCTGATTAATCAGTCATTCACTAAGTCAGTGTTATTCGAGCGTAAGCAGTGTCGATTAAGGCTTTTGTCATTGGTCACATTATATTCTTAGTTTTCTGGTAATTGAATGTTACTTTTATTTAATGTGAAACAATGTTATGTTAGCATATATTGTTGTTAGTATATAGATACTTATTTTTTGTAGAACTATGTTTAATCACCGTAGATGGTACACATAAATTAATGAACGATGATTAAGAATCTAACAAGGTCATGGAGAGGTGGATAGGGAGGGCAGGGAGGGGATGGGTGGTTTTTTGATTTACTGATTTTTACTGATTTTTTGTTTATTCGGTTAACTATTACATCTTTACTTGCTCGATAAACATCTCATCTTAATTCAAGAATTATTTTTGATGCACACATAATTATCGTACTTGGATACACCACACTCTCGTATCATAGTCTTGCACAATCATATCACTTCTCGCTGGGGCATTCCTATGCAATACATTCTCAAGAGCTAAAAGGTTATGAGAAATCTTTCTTGTAACTAATACTAACAATCTTACACTATGATCACAAATGTAAAAACTTTGTTACGTTTAGTTCATATACGTCGTGTGGTCTCGTATGATATAGACAGGGTTATGCAACTAGAACACTTTTTCAATCACGGACTACACTTGTTTCACATCAGTCGCTAATTACATATCGTACAGATTTAACGTTAATATGTTAGAGATACGCTTTGAAAAAGTAAGATAACACATCACTAGCTTTACGATACGTTCGACAATGACAATGTTATCTGTAATATTAAGGCTCGTGTGTTTTTAGAGTCGTGTGCCACTTATTCATTGTTATATTGTTACACAGATAATCTTATATTTGCTCTTTCTTTGTGGTTGAGGTTAGTGTTACGTGTTTGTCTTTTTGATACATTATTTTATCTTAGTTCATGTTACTATGATTTCTTGTTAGCTTTATTTAGATAGTTCGGATAAACTTATATTACGTCTAGAGTAAATATTTCTTTTGATCAGTATGATATATTAACTAAATGTTGTGAATAATAATAATGTGTCCAATGTATTAACTTGTGATCACGTTGCTTAATTGTTAGTTAAACGTTAATATTGATTATATGACGTATATTAGCTTGTAAAAAGTAAGCAATATGGTTTCATCGTTTTCATCAATAGTTAGTTTAACTCTATACTGGATGTTATAAATAGTAGTGGAACTATTGTTAATGAGTTAAACAGTTTTAATTATATCGTGGTGATAAGTTTGTGTTTTTAGAGGCTTTTTGTCTATGTAAACATTATGTTTACAGGTAGTTCATGTTACGCTGTAGTTATGTATTTCATTATATTGATGATGGAATGCAACCTTATTTAACGTATTAATATTGAGTATATTCAATATGTATCAGTATGACTCAGGTGTATGTGTAGCCATCTAAATAAGTTTACCTTTGCATTGTAATTTTAATTTCTCTAGATATTATATATACTCATCACAGATAGTTTAAAATTGCTCGATTAGATTTTTTAATTCTACACCAGTTGTTAATAAATAGTGTTAGTCCTAATAGAATCCATTAAGGATGTTGGAAGCTAAGTAATGAGGGTTTTTAGTTATTTCGCTTTCAAATATACTTTTTGCGTATAGTTCTATAGTGGTATCTAGTTACTTCTCAGAAACCTGCAGTGCTGTTTATAGTGTAGGAAATTTCGTGAGTTTATTAACTGATTCTAACCACTGTTTATTGCGTAGATCATATAGTTTGAATCAGTTTACTCTGTGTGGCATATTTGCTTCATTTGCTGAGCAATGTTTTCGTGTGGTAAGTCTCTACGATGTGTCTATAAAACGATGTGTTAGTCTCTTATTCGATTTGCTGGCATATTAGTTAATTTAAAGCTTTAATGCACGTTATAATTTGCATTTAGTCATATATGATCTCATTATTTATTACCTGCTATAATTGTTGTGATAAAATTTTTCTCTTTGACAAGAACTGTTTATACTCCGCTAGTCAAGTGTCTTATAGGTTTTATCGTTTTAATTTATTTGTGTTATGAAGAATTGATGGTAACTTGGTTTCATTATAGAATAGGTATTTGAGTGTAATAAGTTACCGGTCGCATTTAGGTTTTTGACAGATGTTCAGTTACTTTATGAAGCACTCTAGAGTGAGTTTATTAGATGAATGTTGTAGAAATGGTGGGAGAATGCTAGTGAATAGTAGAGATTTTATTATAACGAATATATTAGGTTCTGTGTGTAAAAGTTGTGTGTAGTTTGTATCTTTATGAGTTAACCAATTAATTTACGTTAGTAGTTCTTTATGTATACCTGAATTAAATTTGACCAATGTAATAAAGTAAATAACTACATTTAATGTGGAGTGGTGGGATATTACTATCAATTACATGGATTCAAGAGGAGATTAATAGGGAATAATTACGATTGAATGCGAATATTGTATGTAAACAGATTTGTTCACACCAACACAGAGAAGCTTATAGACCTTTGTATTTAAAAATTTAGAAATATTAAGATAGATATATCAATTTAATGCTTTCTAAAGACATGGTTCTGAATATTTTAACAGATCGGATTGAAGAGATCTAATTAATAGTTAATATGTTTTAGTAGAGATACCTTCTTTCCTGATAGCAATATTACACGCAATTATAAAAGGATACATTGATTGCAACTACTCTTTTACAATAGTCTTTCAGCGGTTATTTTTGATAACGTGTGGGAATAATTAAGTTGGCTTTAGTAGATGTAAACAGTATAAGAGAATGGCTCTAGATACCTCCTATTGGTTCAGATATATACATTGTTTATCTCTCTCGTGTGCTTCTATTTGGCCCTCTTGTTTAGTTCTGGTGCAATCTCATTTTGCTCCTTCTTCTGTGCCGGTAAATTTCTTTTTTCTCCTTGGAAAAGCTCTTTCTTTCTATAAAAAAACTTGCCTTCGAATCTCAAATATTATTGCGTTCGTTTATAGATTGAATATCTCGGTTTGTTTGCGATCTGATGTGCATTAAACTGATTAAGGACGTTTAAATAGGTGGGAATTCGTTTTAAATATAATGTGCTATATCGGAAGTCGATTATTGCTATTGAATATGTCTTCAGGGTGTTTCGAACATAGTCGTTATTTGTACCGAATAACAATCTCTTTTACTAAATTGTGTTCAAGTGACTGTTCAAGCTCGTCAAACGACGCATACATAACACCGAATAACTCAGCGCACACACATCTCAAGAGATATGCTTGCACAAATGTGTGAATGAGGGTACGATAAATTGTTATGCAATGTTTGCTTTACTTTTACTGTTGTTAAAGAATGGATAAAATTTAACGTAACATTTATTCATTTTTGCACATAAATGTTTGTGTTTTGTGGGTTTAAATATTGTCTTGAGTTTAGATTTTGATGCCTAAGGTATCAGCCTGTTATTATGGTTGAAAAAGCTTCTTGTTACGTTTACATATATTGTTCGATTGATCTTTGGGTAATAAAAAGAACTTGGTTTTAATGTTACTCGTTGATATACCCGAAAGCTGAGTACCTCCGTAATGTGTGGACTTGAATTGCTAATGAGATTACATAATAGAGTGAAGTTGTTAAGTGGATCCAGGATGGACAGCGGAGGGATCTGGAGGGAGTAAGGTGGGTTGAGTTTACTAATTTGAGCGTGTCTTTTAAGGGTAACTGATAAGTGACTAATGACGAATTTTAGTAAAAAATTTGGTTTGAGTCATATAGAGTCAAATTAGTCCAATAGATAGCAATAGTCGATGAGGAAGGCGAGTACGACACGACACGACAACATGCTCACATCGAGAAGACGGACTCGCGATATGCCGAATGGTGGGTTTTGATTACTAGATTTATGGTCTTTGACATAATTTTTAAAACGTAATTTTAAGTTATAACGTAAAAGAGAAATAAGAAAATTAAGTTGACCACATGTTAGATTATTTATTTAATTTTACTTTATCTAACAACTGTTCCTCTTTTTCAATCTTTGTCTAATAAAAATCATATTAATCTTACTAATCTTCTATATATTTTACAAGGTTATATTTTTTTTCTGTTCTTTTCTGTATCGTGGGAAATGCATGCATATAAGTAACATTAAAGATCGTATAAACCAAGAGGTCACTTAGAATACAGTGTCTTATGACTCATTTATTATTCCATTTATATTCAGGTTTTTAGGGGCTAGGGGGTTAGCTGATCTCATACCGTTATGGAGGTGGGATGTTAAGGCTATCATTTATTAAACCACGATGAATATGATGTGACTATCTTCTTACCCTATAAAATGAATTTGCTCATTTAAATTAACCACGATTCATGGCATTTCTAACCCGTCACATAATTATTAATGTTTTGAAGGGGGCAATGCAACCTATATCCTCTTCCTCACCTCATTGGGGTATGCAGTGGTCTATGTTAATTTACCTCTGATTATTTTAAACATTGATGGTTTTAATCGCTACTTCACCTATAAATATATTAACACAATATACATAAATTTTACACAATACAGAAATCTATTTTATCTACTATAATTATTATTAAGATGATAATGGTCGGAGCCAAGCAGTCATGTAGGTGACTGTGCTCGTGCGCTGATGTATACGTTGCGATGCCACGTGCGGACTTCGGAGTTGTAGATTGAACAGCAGAGCGCAAAAGGGTTTCTAAAAACAAATAATATATCATAATCTTATAATCGTAATGGCTCTGCATGAATATAATAATAGTTATGCTAGAACGGTAATTGAATACTAGTTAAACGCCTTAATTAATAAATAATAACAAGAACTAAGGAGCAGAAACTGTGCACACAATGATCCTATATACGACAATTGATCACTTGATATAGTCTAGTATCTGCATACTGCTAGAACTCAGTGCTTTATCGTTCGTGATTTCTTGATCTTCTACTTAGAACTAGGGGTAATTTCGTGTATCATCTGACTTAGACTCTGGATCAGCTCTTCAGGCCTATCTCCAACCTCCTGGAAGGCCGCCACGAGAAGGCGTAAGCGCCAATAAGTCATTGTCGAGGTCGGGGGAGATTTTTAATGTTCGACCGACACACCTCGCTATTCTATGATAGTCATATACATCCAGGGACTAATTGACTTGTAATCTTTTATTCCCTGTCATTTTTCGATCTATATATATGCTAAATTACTAATTATAGTTAATTTTTTTATTATTTATTTATTATTAGTTATTTAATTTTTATTTAATTTACTTCAAGTTTTAATAATGATTAAATTTGATTAATGTTGTCTTTTATTCATACACATCATTATACTTATTGTTATAATAGGGTGGTCATCGCCATAATACTAGTTTAGGATCATAATTTACTATTCATTATAATTATTTTAATTATAGTTGAATAATGAATTTACTAAATATATACTATTGATTAAATGATGTATTATGTGGTATTAAGTGTATAAGTGTGGATTATAGTGGGATATCCACTTTATAATCATCTATTAGTAACTCATTGAGTTTTTGTATTTGAAAATAGTGTTGTTATTTTTGTTATAAAACATTGTATTTTATTTATAATTGAGTGGTTTAAGGTTTTTATACTTTATATGTATATATTAGATATTTATTCTATGTTTGATGAGAAGGAAATATATATGCATGATTATTTTGTGATTATGAGATATATGTATATGGGTATATTATTTCAATCTTTATAAAGTTCATATAATCGTTTTATTGATATGATATATATATATATTTCAATGACCTTTCTAAAGTAAGTGTATAATATTTGTATTATCATTATTATTTATTTCAAAGATATGAATATTTGCTGAATTAATTTAAGATTAATTGATTAGTTGTAACTCGGGAGCATTTTCTGGATTGACTGAAGAGGCATAAAAGTGACTTTTCGATTGAGTAGTGGTGTTTGCACTCTTTGGAGTTCTATTACTATGTAAGATCAACTTAAATAAAATACTCTCTCAAAAGAATGATTCATGTTAAATTATATTGTAAGAGAAAACTTTGTAAAAGTACTAATATACAAAGTTGCAAGACCTATAAGTAGGTCTTATATAAGAAGTTTACGCCTTGATTAGCAATAGATTATGCATAGAAGAGTATATATTGGCAATAAAATTCATGATAGTTTAAGATGGTTATCATAAACTGTATTTGTGACATCGGGGACGAGGTGAAGGTGGATTTTAAGTTAGCGTATATAGGGTATATGATTATAGTGTTTCTGAAGTTTGGATATATAATTCTCGATATTGAATTGAATGATTTAGAGATTGAATTGATAAAGAGCTAGAGACGAGGAGTCATTTGGTTACATTATAAGGGTATGAAGTTCATTGTGTGTGTTTAAGCAGAGGACATAGGACACAATAGCAGCTTTATTTAAGGAATATATGTTAAACGTTTTTAATTCATTGTTATCAATGACCATTTAGAGCTAGACAAATAATTCACTTAGATGAAGCAAGCCTCCAGGACTAAATAAGCGACTGAAATTAAGGCTGTTGCTGTATATCTATATAAGATATTGTCTTTTTAATCTATTCTTCTGATAATTGAACCTTTATTCAAGTAATGTTGTTTTTAAGAATTTATATTATATTTATTATTATTACTCTCTTTATATTTCAGAGCTTCGATTATGGGTATTTTTTCTGTGTACTGATTTTTTTTGATGTCAAATAGTGAAGAGTAAATTATTTTAGCATTTAAACTTTCAATGTCCATATGTCATTTTCTTTTACTTAATTACCACCCCTATTCAAAAGGAATGATAAATATACAAAACGAAACCCAGAGGTGCAGTTTGATACTTGAACTCATCTTTATCTTAACTCTCATGTCATACCTATTTATTTCAAAACTAAATATTTTATAAACATTAATAACCAATAAACTTATTTATTTTATGTAAATATTAATATTTTTAAATTTTTTTTAGAATTTTAAGTTTATTTTTATGTTATATTATTTATTTAATTTTTAAGTTTATAGGCAGTCTGATACATGATTATGGTAATCTCAAAGTATTTTGTTAGTTGTTTCGAATTAAATATATTTATTCTTGTATTATTATGAATTTATTAGATTATGATAGATTAATTGATTTATGATTTACCGTACTATATGAATATACAATGATTTGCAGTTATAATATTTCAATCGAAGAAGATGATTAAACAGTCAATTTAGTTTTTTATAGTAATATTATAAAAACATAAACTACTTATGGTTTATTAGTAAATGAACTTATTATTTACTTTATAAATTTTAATTAAAATTAATTGAAGAAACTTCACCTTTTGTGATCCAAGGACCTTGTAAAAGTTATGGAATGTTATGATCATCTTATTGCTCAATCACCAATCCCTTTATATTGGATATATTTAATGTTATTAGTAGTTAAGTTAGTAGTATGTGTAGTAGTGAAGTAGTAGGTGTTGAAAATGTGGTAGTGTATTATAATTATTTAATAATATTATATTTAATTATTAAATTGTTATAATTCTATTTATTATTTATATATTTTATTATGTTATTAGAAATTATTATATTTATATATTAATATTAATTTATAAATAATCAACATTTGAAATTCAAATTTAATTTTATGTTCGATCGTGTTTATATAATTTTTGGTAAAAACTAATTTATATTCATTATTTATATAAAGAACCTCTTTACCATTACTATAGAGAAAGAACACGCCTCATAAAATTCAATTTTTAACAAACAGCATACGTTAGATATCTACCTAAAATGAGGGATTAATGACCTATTGTTGTTGTCCAACCATCTGATGTAATTAATATTAACAACGCTTCTTTAATGGAAAAGAATCACATTTTTAGATTACAATCTTAAAAAAATACCAAAGATCCTCTTTTTAAAGAGTTACAACTCTCTTAAAGAGGTGGTCATAATAAATACGTTCGATCTATACTATATTGGTGTATTGGTCAGACTAAGGTATATATCTCTATAGTTCGACAGATATTCCATTTAGCAAGATATTGGGATCGAGTATAGCCACCAATTTGTTCTCAATAATGTGGATAAAGCTATGCCGATATCCTAGTGTATAACTTAATAAGTTTTAATATAGAATAATAGTACGATGTATATATTCATGGTCGATAGAAATTTCAACTTTAACGGGAGCACTCGTTGATAAGATAATTATCTTATTAATATATAATATTTGCAGAGAAGGTAGGCTTCAATACTGTCTGAGCACGCAGTTAGTATTATATAAAATATTAGAACCTATTTTAGTCAGAGTATCTCAGTGATTTACATATACTATATCTAAGTATTATAAAAAAAAATAATGTCATATTTATATTAAATTTTTTGTTTTTGTTAAAGTGCTGTTTTATTTATCACTACACTTTCAATTTACACTTACTAAAATAATAATATTAGCTATATGTAAAAAAATAAATTAAAAACTACTTTTTAATAATTTTATTTATTTAGTACCCCACGAGCGTCATATATTAATATAGTCACTCTTTACAATTGAGATCACTATCAATGTAAAAAATTGCTTAATCTTGATAAATAATTATATCATACTTGCATACATAATGGATCGTGATTTCAAATATTCATCTACTTATATAAAAACGGTAAGCTACATTAATAATTTAGTAATAAATTTCTTATACGAACTTTTCGTAATTTTTAAAAAATATTTTTTTAATAAATTAAAACAATCCAGCCTTACCACACCCCTCTTCACTGTCAAATAACGAACGCTTCTATTAATATATAAAAGTAAATCCATATTTTTTATTATATTGCACTTATTAAAAATAGAGGGGACCGTCCGTGCGAGCCAGATATTGTTGCACACAGTTTAGAAGGAGAAGGAATATTACACTGATTTTACCTGTGGAGTGTATGTGAAGAATGAGGAGAGAAGTGGGAGTACCCACTGAACATCCCCAAGACTACAAGGAGGGCGGACGGGTAGTAAGCCGCGAGACCCTCCCCGGAAATTGGGGTGAGGGAATTCAGTCCTACCGCGGCGAGGATAAGTTTCCCGAGTGATGCAAGAGAGACACCGGCCGAACTCTCTAGATTATCTTGAGGGAGCGTGCATATAGAGGAAGGGTGTCTGGGGATTTTTATGAGTTTGTAAAAAAAGAAGAAATATCAAGAGAAAAGAGAAAAAAAGCACAAAAATCACAAAAGTATTCACAAAAGAAGCAAGTTCAGTAATCTCATATCGATTTAAATACAGATCTCAGTAAAAAAAAAATTTTAACTGTAATTAGTTATTTTGTCAACATTCATATTTTAACACAAATGGTCTCGAAAATTGTAGACACCCAAGATACTTTGGTGTGACAGACATTTTTCGTCGACTATTTGACCTGATCGATTTCGTCAATTTTACCACTCGTCCGCAACCACTTATTATATGATATCTAGCCGGTGTTCAAATATAATATCTATAAATTTTAGTATAATGCATACGCTCAGTTCATTATATCAGGTCATTTGTCAATTTTTAAAAATAACAATTCAATATAAAGGTAAAATATAAAGTAAAAAATAATAATGATAATAATTATACGATAATGATTCAATACTTAATTTGTTATATATATAGATAAATATATTAAAAATTAACAATAAAATATATTAAAAACAAGTTACATAAATATATTGTATAGTATAAAGATAGTTAGTATTATATGATAAATATATGTAGGTTTGTGTATAGTAATAGTGATTACTCTATAAGATAAGTTTAAAGGGTGGGTATACAGCGGGGCAATATTAAGGGGCGTACCGAGCCGACGGGAACAGAAGGAGGGGACTGATTTCCATACCCCGGTAGCGAGGCGAGGAGGAACCCCCGAACAAACCCAAATACTAAAGAGCGGGGTCATCGTCGCCCGCCTCCCCGGAATAGGGGGATAATAGTCAACCATGAGTCGTACCGAAACCCGAAAACATACGAACTGCCATCTCTGGGTTGTCCACTTGCGCGTATTCTTCTAGTTAAAAAAAAAATAAAAAAAAAAAATTTACTATCATTTCGCCTAATCATATCGATAGTAAATATCTCATAATCATATAAGTGAAAAAAATTCTAATTTTTAAATGGTCGATCAAACAGGATTTTTTTTTAAAAAAATGTCCAAATATTGTAGACAGTCATTTTGTCGGCTATTGGCCTGTCGACCATTATTTACCTTTGACAATTTGGTCGCCTAGCTTCCTTTGATTAAGTTGCTCTTCAAATTAGCTTAAAAAGTATGCTTATAAATTCACATGTAAAGAACTTATTATAATTATATATTACTATATATATATTATAATATATATAGATATGAGTAATAATATATAATTATCATATATATTATATATATATATATATTATAATAATAGTAGTTATATATATAATATAAGAAGTGTATATATAGGGGCAAACTTGCTAAGTTGGTGGCGTTCTCTTTTGATTTAAGTCAAGTCCCTATATCAAGTGATAGGCAAATTTAAAAAAATCACATAATTTTTATAATAACGAATGTTTTTTAGCATACAACATAATAGGTAATCAATGTGTCCGACATTGAAGAATATCTCTTTTGCTTATAGCGTAATGGCAGTCACGGCTTCCCTGAATTTTACGTCCTTGTCAGAATTCTTTCTTTGCGGGAATTGTACAGATGAGATTTGGAGTGGGTCGGCCTTTTCTGAATTCTTTGACTTCCCTTGCCGAAGCTGCGTTTCTTGTAATTATGAAGTTGAAGGAGTTGGAGAGGGAGAGAGGATCTTTAAGTGAGTCTTCTATTTCTTTCTGATTTAGTATCTAAGCTGTAGTATTCATTATCGCGATCGGATTTATATACTATTGCGTCGAACTTATGTAAGAATTTTGCTTACGCAGCAAACAAAAACAAAAGTCAAACATAAATATAAAATTTCAAATTTAATGTTGAAAAATAAGCAATTAGTGGCGTCTATATATATAAATTATATAATATTATACGTACTAATATTATTATATCGAATATATAGTAATATTATATTTAATATCTTTAATATATTTATTAATATTTTATTATATAATATATATATATATTGAAAACGCTACGATTCGTGGGGCGTTATCGGGATAAGGTTGATGTACTCTGACCTCAGTTCCATTCGAGAGAACGCTTTTGGTTTCAATAAAAGTCTCCGGTAGCAGGTTCGGAGTTATTATCGTACCTGGGGGAAGTAATTAAAACTCTTCTGCGAACAACGTTAGGAATGGCACTAGGAGGTTTGGGATAAAGCCGGGGACCTTGAAGTTGATTTCCTGTGGTCCCCCGTGTTATCATTACGCAGCAAAAGAGTTTTTATATTCTTTTTGAGTTGATCAATGAACAATCTTTATTCATTTTTGGATTGTGTTGATTGATATCGCTAGACTATCAATATTATTTCAAGCGACCAAATTCCCTCTCATAAACAAAGAAAGAAAAAAGATTTCTGTACCTGAGCACCGGATTTTAGCCCAAATTATATGAGGAAGATATCTTACTTCTAGACGCTACAAGATTCCATTGCTGTATTCTGGATAATAACAACTCTACAGTACTTTTGATGTAAATCTAAATCTCTTAGAAGATCGTTCAATTCTTGTTATAAGACTAGATTCTGATGAATAAGGTGAGGAATACTACAGTATTTGGGACGCAAGTATTTTAGCATTCTGAGAATCAACTTCATCCTTTGAACCAAGTTATAATGATTCTTTAGGAGCATTCAAGAGCAAAGGGAATATGCAGCTCTTCTTCATGAGGTCACTATTCGCGAAGTTAAAGGAATATTTGAATACTATAAAGTCTATTATTTCTTCTTTGAAATGCTTTTTAATGCAAGAATGATAATTGATAACATAATCTATTGTTATTCGCCAAATCATCGGAACCTCAAAAGACAGATTTTCATTTCTTTCGTAGATATTGGCAAATTCTTTTGGCAATAGGGGAACTTTGGGATCTTACCCCCTGGCTGTTACATGATTCTTATGCTATATTCTAAAGTTTAATTGTTCCATGCTTTCGGTGTAAATCTAGATCCTAAGAAGATCGGTCAGTTCCTGTTATAAACGAGATTTTGATGATGGAAATGAGGAATATTATAGAATTTGCGATACAGGTATTTCAACATCCTAAGTATCAACTTCATCCTTTGATTCAAATGATAATAATTTTTTAGAAGTATTCAGGAGCAAAGGGACTAAACAGCTCGTCTTCATGGGGCACTATCTGAACACTGTAAAGTCTATTTTTCTTCTTGAAACACCTTTTTAATGGGAGGAGCCATGCAAGAGTATAATTGAAGGTATGATCTATTGGTACTCGTCATATCATTGGAATAGCAAAAGGAAGCTTTTCCTTTCTTGCGTATCCATTGGCAAAGATTTCTCTCGATCATCAAATTGACAGTTAAAATAAAGATAATAAACCTTTATACCGAGAAGAGTTATTTAACACTTTTGTAATGAAAATATTACTTCGCCAAAAGTTGAAACTTTCCTGGCTTCTTCAAACAAAAACAAGACTTATTTGCACACTGACTCTAAAACGTTCTCATTAATTACTTCTAAGTGGGATAACACGTGCTTCATGACTGCTGAACTGTTTGACTATTTGTCTACTTCAACTTGTTTAAACAGTTGACTCAGTAAGTGTTAAAGTTGACAAATGTATATTAGCTTGCTAAATATATTCAGTATAAAATCTTTCAATTATTTATCAGCCATTGTTAACATCTGTAAAATAATAATTTTTAAAACATTATCAATTTATAATCTCTCATAAATTATATATATCGTATTATAGATACGAAATTAATGAGAGAATTTATTAATAATATTAATGTATTAATACTTGTAATACTAGTTTTTATTATCAAAATGTTAGAATTGCTGTTTGTAAATTAATTTATGCTATTTATATATGTAGCACAGTCAGTCTGTTAGATCCAAGGACTACATAAAAAAATTTTATTTTATTCTTTAAATTTTTTTTTCTTTTAGTTTTTTGAAATAACATTTGACATTATATTATCTAGAACTCCTTAAGAGATACGTATTTTTTCTCTAATTTAACGTGTGTGAGAGTTAATATAGTGCGTTAAATTCTTAAAAGTGTAGATGTTTTTAAAGAGTGTATTTTCAAGATGTGTTGAAAGTTATATATGAGGTTTATGAGTATATAATGCAAAATTTAAAAAAGCTGAAATGAGAATTTATTAAATAACTCTCCGTAGTCTGGAATTAGACATTCATTCTTAGTAAAAATTTCAATAATGAGATTTTTTTATATCATCCCTGATTATAATAGTTATTTGATCATTGTATAACCTCAAATGTAACGCCACTTACCCTTAAATTAATTATTTACAACTTACTATAAACAGTGAGGCCGAGTCTTCTCTTCAGAAACTTTACGTAGAACTCCCCCAAACTCTTAAAAAGTAACGATATATTACCTTATAATTTCAAACACACTTCCTGTGAGACCTCAGCAAATTTGGTAAACTCTAACTGGATTAGAATAGTATGTTAACGTGTGTAATCATATGTCATAGTCATATTGAAAAACTTATACTCTGTGTATCTTCATCTGAAATGCTCAATTTCTACTATATAAAAATGTCAGAGAATAAGTGATTAATAATAATGAATTTGATACAACATACGTGTGATCTTTAAAATTTGTATAAACTGTTATTTAACAAAATATGAAATGGCATAATTTTCCGCTCCGCTTGGCTCTGTTACTAAAATCCGAATAATTACAGGATATAACTTAAAAATTGTGAAATATAACCTGTACCTTGTCTAATAATTTAAAAAATTTTTCAAACTTTCCTCAAATAAATACCGCATCTTTCTTAAAATTTACATCATCTCTATAGTCTATAGAACTCTTAAAAAGTACAAGCATTTCTATGATAAAAGTATCAAAAGAGTTATGAAATTATATATTCTGATCACACTCTCATTTAAGAATTGAGTTTTAAGACGTGTATTTCGGTCAAGCAATTGTATGAAAAATATCAATGCTGTCTTTCATCATTGAAATGCAATTTTCAGGAGAAATTTGAAATAAAGAAATTATTTAAATAGAAAATGCTTTTAGGTGTCGTTTAAATTGAGTTTTTTTAATTAAACTTTCAAATATTGGCAGTTTTTATACGATCTCGAAAACCTATTTTTCATTAGTTCTATGATAACACTCTTGTCTTTTAAAAAAACAATTATAAAACCCTTATAAAATACTAATGTGTGTCTTATAAAATATTCACATTACAAAATTTAGAACTTTAAAGTAGCGAAAAATTTCTTCCTAAATTCTTTCTCAACATTTGATAAATTCAAATTATAGTATATTCTTAAAATTGAGTTTTTTTAACGGGATTTTGTTCCCTATAAGCATATTGAAAAAAGAATCCTGTTTTATAAAGACATTAAATATTTAAGAATAAAGCATGAGATGTGAGGGATTTATATTAATAGGATGTTTTAAGAGTTGAGTATAATTAAAATTAGAAATGATTTTATATTTTAATGAATAATAATTCTAAAAACTTATGACAGATCATCTAAACAACATATTTATATTAATATAATATTGTTTGTTAAAACAACTGTTTAATAAAATAAATTATAAAACTATCCAAAATAAAGTTAATCTCTCTTTTATCTTAATTGCTTTTTTCTAAATTAAAATTTAGAAAGAGGATGAAAATAAGAATTTTCCTAATTTCAACATTGTGAATTGATTTGGAGGTGAATATCTTAATAATTGAAGATTTTTAACGGTATTCTATAGATTTTCAGAGCAATTTGATGTTGAATGCAAATAATGTGTTCATATGAATGCACATTTCACAAAGCTGGAAAAAGCAGAATTTCTGTATCAATTTATGTTTGATTAGAGTGATCTTAATATGTACGTTATCTCTTAATTGAAATATCGATATCTAATGTTTGTTTTTTCACATACAATATTTTCTATATATAAATGTATTAAAAATATCTTAATAAAAAATTTTAACTTCTAAAAATACGCTTTTTCTTAAATTTTCACATTACAAATTTAGAACTCTTAAAAGTACGATTTTTCCTAAATTTCATTTTTTTCAACATTTGAAATTAATTTGGTAAATCAGATTAAGAAAATAGAGTTTGTTAACGGTACTCTTTTCAGCATTTGGAAAAATACTTGGTGTTTCATTGAATAGCCACACCATCTTCAAAGCAGAAAAAAGAGATTTTATTAAATATGTTTTACGAAGCTGCAAGGTGCACAGATTATTCTAATGTAAGATTTCAATTTTATGTTTAATATAATTTTTTTAAAACAAATATTTCATTAGTTGTGAAAACGTGTCTCTTAGAGTGAGAGAACAAATTTAGACACTCTTATTCATTTCTGATTTCTGTTTTAATTTTAACAATTAACAATTTAGATACTCTTTAAAAGTCTAACGGGATTTTTTTCTCAGCTTTAAACATCTTACAACACACTTCTGAAATTAATTTGGTTTAATGCTTAAATTGAGTTGCTCAACTGGTATTTTCAGCACATATATGAAAAATATGCTGTTTCATAGAAATGCAAGTTCAAAACGCGCAGAGAGAGAGATATTTTATTAATTTTTATTCTTTAGGTGTCTAACTTCGATCTGTTTTTTAATTGAAATTTTAAATATTTGTTTTTTATATACTTCCAATCATTATCATTAAGTTTGATAAAAATACCTGTTTCTTAGATAAAAAAAATTGGTAATTTCCAAAATTACGCTTTTTCTTCTAAAAATATTCTTCACATTACAAATTACATTTAGAAACTCTTAATAGTTTCACGTATTTTTTTCCTAAATTTCAACCATTGAAAAATTTTTCGGTAAATCTTAAAATTGTGATTTTAACGGTATTTTTTTCAGGCACATTTTGACAAACAATAATGTGTTTCATTGAACTAATTCAAAAAGCAAGAAAAGTGAATTTATTTTAATAGTTAGGTGTCTAAAATTAAGGTATTTTTAATAAAAGATAAATATTTTTGTTTTATTATAAATAAGTTTTATGTTTGTGGCAAAAAATATTTATGAATAGAAAATTTTTAACTTTTTAAAAATTACGGCTTTTTCTTACGTTTTCAATTACAATTTTAGAAATCTTAAATTCCTAAATTTCAACATTTGAAATTATTTGGTAAATCTTAAAATTGAGTTTTTAACGGTATTTTCAGCATTTGAAAAAATAATGTGTTTCATTGAAATGCAATTTCAAAAAGCAGAAAAAAGAATTTATTAATAGTTTTAGGTGTCTTAAATTGACGTTTTTTAATGAAATTTTAATATTTGTTTTTATATACCAAATATTTCATTAGTTGTGAAAACCTGTTTTAATTCTATCAAAAAAATTGCTATGTTTTTTCAAAATCTGGCTACAGAGATATTAAATCTTTCAAAAATATACGAAGTTAGATTCCTCTAAAAGTTCGATCTATTTTCCCTAAATTGCAACATGATTGAAGATTATTTGGTTAATGCTTAAATTGGACAGCTTCGTTAACGAGGTATTTTCAGAAATGTGAAAAAAAAAATGTTGTTTTTTTTTGAAATGCTATTTTTAAAAAGCAAAAAAAGTGAATTTTTTTCGATAGCAGGATAGGTATCATCATACTTGAAAAAATTTTATTTATGAACCTCTAAATATTTTGAAAATATTTATAAATCCCCAATATTTCTTTTAGTTGTGAAGACTGTTTTTAAAATAAATAAATTTAACTTTAAAGTTACGCTTTTTTCTTAAAATTTTCACATTACAAATTTAGAACTCTTAAAAGTCGATTTTTCCTAAATTTAAACAACTTGAAACTTATTTTGGTAAATCTAAAATTAGAGAGTTTTTTAACGGCATTCTTCAGCATTATGAAAAAACATAATTTTTTCATTAGAAATTGCAATTCTTCAAAAAGATGAAGTTATGAAATTAATATTTGTAGGTGTCTTAAATTGACGTTTTTTAGAGAAATTTCAATATTTATTTTCCTCTATATTATATATGCCTAATTTCATCTCATGTCGCCAAAATCTCTTAAAAAAAAAATTTTTTAACCTCTAAAAATACAATTTTTAGATGACAGATTTCAAGCATTACAAAATTTTCATGAATCTCTTAAAAGTAACGATTATTCCTACATTTCAACCGATTTGGAAATTATTTTACTGAAGTATTGAAAATGCAATTTATCACATTATTTCCAGCTTTTCAAAAAAATTAATGCTGTTATCATTGAAATCTAATTTATCAAAAGCAGAATATGTGAAGTTCTTTTAATAGTTAAGGTGTCTTTAATTGGATGTTTTTTAATGAAATTCCAATTTATTCTGTTTTTTATATACCAAATATTCTATCATTAGTTGTGAACCTGTTTATAAAAATATCAACTTCTAAAATACGCTTTTTCTTAAATTCTTCACATTTTATATTCTAGAACTCTTAAAAGTACGCAATTTGCCATTCCTAAATTTCACCACTTGAAATTATATGGTAAACTCTTACAAAATTGAGTTTTTTTAACGGTATTTTCCACATTCGAATTTGAAAAACATAATGTGTTTCATTAAAATTTGCAAACTCAAAAAGCAGAAAAGAGAATTTATTATTAGTTTTAGGTGTCTTAAAGTTGAGTTTTTTACTTTAATGAAATTTTAATATTTGTTTTTATATACTAAATATTTCATTAGTTGTGAAAACCTGTTTTAATAAAAAATTTTAACTTCTAAAATTACGACTTTTGCTTAAATTTTCACAATTACAAATTTAGAACTCTTAAAAGTAGATTTTTCCTAAATTTCAACATTTGAAATTATTCTGTAAATCTTAAACTTGAGTTTTTTAACGGTATTTTATCAGCATTTGAGTTATAAATAATCTGTGTTTCATTAGAAGTATGCAATTTCCAATAAGGCAGCAAAAGTGTTGTGAATATCTTAAATAATAGTTCTAAGGTTCTTAAATTGACGTTTTTTCACATATTGCAATTTCAATATTTGTTTTAATATAACCAAATATTTTATTAACTGTGAACCTGTTTTAATAAAAATTTGTAACTTCTAAAATTACTTTTTTTTACTTAAATTTTACTATTACAAATATTCTTCCTCTTAATTTAGGACAAAAATCGAGTTCCTAAATTTCAATCATATGAAAATTATTCTTGTAAATCTTAAAATTGAGTTTTTAACGGTAATATCAGCATTTGAAAAAAATATGGTGTTTCATTTCTGAAATGCAATTTCAAAAAAGCTGAAAAGTGAATTTATTATTGTTTTAGGTGTCTTAGTGTTAGAAGTTTTGTAATAAAATTCAATATTTTTTTTATATACCAAATTATTTCATTAGTTGTGAAAACTCTGTATTTAATAATAAATGTAAAATAAAACTTCAATAACTATAACTTTTTCTTTAATTTCCGACATTACAAATTTAGAAACTCTTAAAATGTAGTATATATTTCTCTATTAAACAATTGTAGACTATCTATTTGAGGTAAATCTTAATAATTGAGTTTATTTATCGCACAGGAAGCCTGTCCCTTGTGGCCATTTTACTCTCGTCACAGTCGTGTGGTTGGCGATTTTTTTTCACACGCACAGCAATACTTTAAATGATTAATATTAATAATGTCGCTTTTCCAAATTGACTTTACTGTAATTACACAACTTAATCTTCATTAAGCATAACAGTATCCGATTTAAGAAAGCCTCTGCATAGGAGAACATGTTATAATTCCTATATCATTATATTCATACTTTAATAATATATATTTAAAACTAACATTTGATCAATCTTGTATCCCAAGCTTGCTCACATTTCATACTAACATAAGTACCTAATAGCTTTTCAACTACCGATTGTGACTAGTGGCTGTCCTTTCAGAATTGAGCGGAACCGCGGATTTTCTTTATAATGAATTGTCCCAAATATTTGTTTTTTAAAATCTCCAATAACCCAAACTTATTTTCCACTTAGTTGTTGAAAAACCCTGTTTTAATTATATAATTACTTCTAAATTACCCAGTTTCCTTAACCATGTCACTTTTATCAGAATTTCGAACGGTCCCGTTTCAAAAAGACTACGATTTTTTCCTCTTAAATATTTTTTCAAACGTATTTGGAATATTATTGGTGAATCTTAAAATTGCAGTTTCTAACACACTATCGGTTTATTTTTCTAAGAACAGACCATTTCAAAACATAAATGTGATTTCCATTGAAATCCAATTTCAAAAAGCAGAATAGTGAATTTATTAATAGTTTTACGGTCTCCATTATTGACGTCCTTTGGTATCCAAAAGGTATATTATTCAAATATTTGTTTTAAGAGTACACCACAATATATTTCATTAGTTGTAAGAACCATCAATTTAATAAACAATAAATATAACTTCCTAAAATTATCGCCTATATTATCTTAAAATAATCTTTCACATCACATATATGTTACAGATTCACGAATGTTAAAAGTAAACGAATTTTTCCTAATTTCAAACATTGAAATTATTTGGTAAATGTTCCTTAAAATTGAGTTTTTTAACGGTATTTTCAGCATTTGAAAAACAATCAACTTGTTTTATATGAAGGCAATTTTCAAAAAAGCAGAAAAGAGAATTTTATCTAATAGTTTTAGGTTTCTGAAATTGAAGTGTCTTTAATGAAATCAGAGTATCTGTTGTTGTATACCAATATATTTCATTAGTTTTCATAACTTGTTATTTCAATTAAATTTTATTAAAATATTTATATTCTAAGTTACAAACGTAGCAGGGAACAACACCAAGTATCTATTTTCTTCTCAAGCTTCTTAACTACGACTCATAACAGTTAAAGTATTGTAGCAAAATGAAAACTACACACTCCTCTTAAAAGTCCACATAAGGTATTTTTTCATCCCCAAAATTTCTTCGAAACCATTTTGAAATTATTTTGGTAAATCTTAGAAATATTGAGCTTTTTTAAACCGGTTCAACTCAAATAACTTGATAAGTGTTGCCATATTTTTTGTAAAACAAACTAAATTTAAAATATTTGTAACCATTACAGAATGCTAAACACAAATATTAATATAGAACATGGAATGAACATTTAAAACAAAGCAGAAAAAAACATTTTACAAAATAAATACTTATACTTTCAACTCACGAAATTGAAGAGTCTCTTAATCGGACAATTTCAATATTTATAGTATATACCATTAAATACATATCAGGAAGATAGCGCCTAAATCTTTAATTCCAAATGTGAAAACACTGTTTTTAATTAAAAAAATTAATTAAAAAAACTTCCTAAATTACGGCAGGCAGCGCAGGGGGCATGGCGGCGGCCCGGTTTTTCCTTAAAATTTTCCACATTAACAGAACTTTAGCAAGAACTCTTAAAAGTACCGCATCTTATATTCCTTATACCTTTCTTTCTTTCCAAACTCTCTTTCTCTCTAATATCTTTCTTGTCAATCTTATCATTATATACATTCCTCTTTCTCCTATCAATTACTTTCCTTAAATAGGTTAAAGAAAACAACCCGTACTATTAGTCTTTGTCCTTCCTCCAGTCTCAATTACCAATTTTTTCCTTATCTATACCTTCTACCTTTCATTCTTTCATTTAATGATATGTTTCAACACAGTATTTTTATTTTCTTTTCCACAATCCGCCTCTTAATTCCTCCATCTATTACTCGTTTGATCGATTTATCCATCTCATTCTTTTTTTCTTATCTTTTCTTTCACTTTTAAATCCTTCTTTTTTCTCCCTTTTCCCTCCATTAATAACATCTTACTTCTTTGCAACCATCTAGACTGCCTTTTTCTCTTTTATGTTCCTCACACTTCACATTAATATTCACACAGAAAATCCATCATTTATCACCGACTTATTTTGTAAAATCTTAAAACTTCTTCATCATTGTAACCAGTAATGTTTATTCTGATTTTCATACGTTGGTTACCATACCGTCACACGCTTCTCCTGAAGGTCCAGTCTTCATCAATTCAGTCAACTCTGAAAGCACCATCTCATTTTCACTTATTCTACTGAAGAATCTCCCTAATCTGCTCCATTTGAATCCAATAATATCATAACTTTGTGTTTTCAACCTTTAGCACTATATCTTTACATCTATTCCTAGAACAGCTTCCCTATTCCCACATTTTAAATAAGGTTGCTCCACCTACCATTATCTCATCATGTCCCTATATATAGTAGTGGTTAGTGGCTATTGAGTGTGGTTGCATTTCAATTTGCTCTTTCATTTTTTACAAGTATAATGTGTTTGCGTTTTTGTAATAAATTTCAATTATTTCTTCTCTTATTTTTAACCTACAACAAGTTTATTATCTCTTTTTTACCTTTCCTATATATTTTTTAATAAATATACTCTTTCTGCTTTCAAACTCATCATAAAGATGGCTTAAGTATTTGGTGAGTTCTGCGTTTGAAACATGGTTTCACTACACAAGTCCAAACACCCTTCTAATCGCTCTTTTTATTACTTGACTGTCAATCACTTTTGAGTTATATGCTGGTTGTGGTCTCGCCAGTCTCAGTCGATGATAACCAGCTACACTATCACCACTTTAACATCCGTCTTAACCAATCTCGACCTCATCATCCTTTTCACATGATTCCAACCTATGTTCAATTGTACTTCATTTATTTCTTTTTGCATTTTACACTTCGTTTCTTTTCCACACCCTCTCCACCTTTTTTCAACTCATTATATGTTCATATTTTTTTTTCATTTTTAAATTAATTCAATTTCTTTTTCTGACACCATATTCGCTCCTAAAGTGTCTATCTAACACATTGTCCTTTAGATTATATACCTTTCTTTTATTCTTTCCTAGACCAAAGTTTCACTACTATTACATTTAAACACAGGTAACAACATTACCCTCATGTTAAACTCTTAATTACGTCATCTCAAGACTTTAGTTCCCTTTAACATCCTCACCAACTTGATTAATTGCTCCAGTCCATACTTCTACAATTCACTTAACTTTTCCTACCTACAACTCTACATTCAACTCGTCCGCCTTTTAATTTCCAACATCTATCCTCCTTAAAATATTACTCCACCTTGTTCCAGTTTGCTTACCATCAACATATCTTCACTCCGAAGGAGCTGTCTCTCATTGCAATACCATAAACCTTTACTCTTATCTACGTTTACTTTCAAACCCCTCCTCTCAAACCTCCTTCAGATTCGCTCACACTATACCAAATTTATAGCATATATATAGGTAGTGTGCACCTCCACTCTCTCCATTCTCCATTCATTCTAACACTCATCTCCTGCTACCCCAACCTCCACCTCTTATTCTTTTCATAACACCATCCATATACAAATTGAAAATAACCAAAGAGACATAACACGTCCCTGCCTCACTGCCGCTATTAATATGAATACCATCACTTTCAACTCCATTTATTCTACACACGCTTCATCAATGCTGTCATACAAAACTTTTGATTCCATTAGAAGCCTACTCACCAGACACTATTGTATCAATAACACCTGCCATAGAGCTTCCCTATTAATCCTATCATACGCCTATTGCAAATCCACAAAACCTAAATACAAT
Source organism: Trachelipus rathkii (assembly GCA_015478945.1). Classification (NCBI taxonomy): domain Eukaryota; kingdom Metazoa; phylum Arthropoda; class Malacostraca; order Isopoda; family Trachelipodidae; genus Trachelipus; species Trachelipus rathkii. The sequence continues at coordinate 23,951 of JABUQX010092662.1, forward strand.
TTATTCTACCTCTCTCTCATTTGTTTCGATGTAAAGAATTTGATCCCACATCCTCGTAACACTTCTAAACGCACCTTTGTTCTTCCGCCATCAGTCCCTCAGTCACTCGACGAACTCTTTCGACCAAAATACCAGCATATATCTTCCCTCCAACACATAAACTAACTGCCCTATAATTCTACAGTTACCCTTATATAAGGGTACTATTATTCGTTCTCCTCCAATCCTTCGGAACTATAACCCTCCATAAAAGCTTTGTTACACAACTTCCAAATCCACTCAATCACCATCTTGCCTCCGTTCTTGATCGTTTCAACAATAATTTCATCTATACTGCATTTATCATTCTTCACTTTCTCACATTTACCTCTCTTAACAATGACTCATTCCAAAATAACTTAATTTCTTCTTTGCATCCATCAAACCCACAAACAATCATTATCACTTCTTCATTACCTCAATGTTTGGCAGATTTTCGAAGTGTTCCTCCACACACTCCTCAATCCATTTCATCAGCTATTGAAGCACCATCCTGATCATTATTCTAACAGAGATTCCCCTATTTCGCAGCCTTCTTAACCTTACGCTGCTTTCCTTCCGAAGAGCTTCATATTCCCTTGTAAGTCCCAATCATCCTCCTCCCAACTGTTCATTTACACTCTCTTTCTTCTATCGTTACACACCTTTAGTATTTCTCCTTATATAATTCCAAGGATCTCTTTTGAAACTTCATCAATTTGCTTTTAGTACATCAAACCACGCTCCTATTTAACTTTTTACGCTTGCTCACCTCTTTTCATTCCACACCACTCCACTTATTATTGTTCCTACTTCTCTTTAGCACATCCACATATTTTCTTTTGCAACTAATAACACCGCTTGTTTCATTTGCTTCAATTTGGTTGTTACACAACATGTTCACAATTCAACTGATTTATTTGCGAGGGCTCTTAATACTTATCCTTAATACCTTGTTCACTTAACTTTTTACTATATATAATTCTACCCACTCCTTCCCATCACTTCCCTGTCCATCCAAGCTCCCGGCAACTACTTAATTTTACACATAAACAATGATCTATAATTCCCATCTAGACCTCTCACTGATTTTCCATTCGCACATGACTTCAATATAATTAAACTAACTACAAATAATCAACTTCTCGAATATGCAATCCCTGAAGGTACAGCAACTCTATTATACTTATGATACTTTTGTGTAAAGAAGTATACTTCAGACACATATCTCCTACCATTACCCTATCTACCTTACATCTATTTTCCCTGATCATCCTCCAAATCCCCCGTTTATAAATCCACCCTTTTTTGATCGCTATCCACCATTTTAAGTCGCCCATACTCAATCAATCTGAAGCTCCTACTGCTCACCCAATCTTCAAAACAGCATTCAGATTATTCCAGAAATCGCATTCTCTCAACATTACCCTCAATTGGACCATATGTCACAACCCACATACCTTAACCTTTTCAAACTAAAATTTAAACCATTAGAATTCTAGTACTTAACACAAACAAAATCTACCATAGCTCCTGTGCCCACAGGTCACTCATCAGCATTGCAACTCCTCCTCACCCCCTTATATCTTTCTGTACTAGCACATACACATTTCACACCCCACAACAGTCATTTTACTTTATTCCCTTTATATGAGATAGTCACGACAAGCTGTAACAGTTTACCCATCTCTAATACATCTTGACCTCTCCCCTCTCCTCAAGCATTTATTCCTGAACATACCATGTTATCCACACGATTCATACAATTCGCCGAAAGATAGAAGGTCGCTTCCGGCAATCACGACCTTCTGCGATGAATGCAATAAAGAAGACAAAAAAGAATAAGTAGTAGTGGGCGCTAACCAACTACCGTACGAGTCCTGTTAGTCCGCCTTCTTACACCGCAGACATAACACTGTGGCAATTTCTAGAGATATAAGGATAGGTGATGTCTGTAAGGATGTTGGGCTAGAAGAAGGTGTGGATATAAGTAAGTGTATATTATATGTGGATAAAAAGTGGTGTCTGTAAGATGATGTCTTGGGAGAGATGAGTGTGGATATAAGAGTGGATATGAATGAATGAATGAGTGTGCATATATTATATATATATATATATATATATATTATTATATATAATAGTATATATATTATAATTATATTATATATATATATATATATATTAATATATATATATATATGATAAGTACCGATATATATATTACTATATTTATATATGGAAGAACTTAGTCTGGGGTCTAAGCATTCCAACGAAAAAATATAGATTTTCTTTCATTTAAACTTTATTTTTATATTATTTTCTTCTTATTTTATGTCACGGGCATTACTGAAAGATATTTTCGTATCAGATTTTATTTAGTTATTAAAATTATTTACAGTAAGTTTATAACTTTATACTATGCGTCGTACGCGAGCTAATGTTTTCTATCTACTACAAATTCCCGCGCTAGAATAATAACACCAGAAACAATGACATGGGTAATTTTTTGAGAGGCAATTTGCCAACCGTTAACAACTCTACAATTATGGCGTTTCATGCCATATATTCGTAATTAATTATGAATATTCACATTCAAATTAATCAAATTATTTTAATAAAGACAAATCATTTTCTTTTTCTCATTTGTTGCACGTGGTGACTTTGGAGGGTGAATTTCCAAGTTTACTTGGAGATTCACACCTGAACACCCAGCCACTTCTAAAGTACTTAATTTTAGATGAATAGAGAAGATTAAGTGAAAATTCAAGTAGTAGAGGAAACTTAAATCTAACAAAATGACTAATACTAAAGTAATCAGACATGTTCATGAAGTTCAAACCTTATTATCACTATCACAAGAGTAATACTGCACTAGAAAATATATAAAACTTTAGTAGCACCCAATAGAAATTTTTTATAAATCATCTAACTCTTCACATTCATTATTTACCATAAAATATGGCTTTACATTTATTAGTTTTCACATTTGTACTTGATTATCTTATTATGTACACATTAATTCCAGATAACTTTACTATGGGAATAGGGGCCATGATATATGGGGTTCAGTTTGTTTCTGCATACTGCTGATTTTTTACTAAATACAATTTGCATCTTGCAGGACTTTTGGCACAAATATATTTGGGGTTCTTTGGCAGTAAATTTGGAGACAGAGGGAGTCCTAAGAATATTTTTAGTTTTTAGCGTAAGTTTTCATGGACATGGGGAAGGAGGACTCCAGCTGGTCTATTAATGCTCCAGGGAGAGTTGGATTTTGGCCCATCATTAAGACGGCAGGGGTGATTCCTTCTGAATTCAATGGGGCAGTACGCAGACACAATAGCACAATGGGGAGAGGATCTAACCAATAATACTTCACATCTTCCAACTCTTCCGACAGCATGGCTCGCAAAAAGATCTCAACAAGGTTCTATGGGAGTTTTTTTGATAAGGCCATTGCTTTGTGGGGTATAGGCGGAGGTAAAGTTATGGCCGGATCCTAACTCCCTCACATCACTTCTTGAATAAGTTCGCGACGTAAACGCGTTCCTCTATTCAGAAACGTACGTCCTTGACCACTCCAGCTATGGGTAGAAATTTTCTATAGTAATTAACTCCACTATGGTAGAGGTTTCTTTGTTTTTTCAACGGGAAAGCAAAGAGATAAGGGAGAACCTATCAATCAATGTTAAAGGTACTTGTAGTTTTGCATTGAGGAATTTTAAGAATGTCAATATGGGACTACTTGAAATTTGGCCGATACTGGCCTAAGATTGATATGGACGCTTTATTTTGCGAAAAGATTAGATCTCTGACGATCAATCACATTTGTAGCAAATTGCTTTCATACTTTGGCATATTTTTTCCACAAAGCGCTTTCTAAGGGATGCCAAAGTTTCTTAGCACCAAAATGCCCTAAAGAGTGAGAATAAAGAAATGACAGGAAGAATAAAAGATTCTGGAAC
>JABUQX010092663.1:5000-52500 GCA_015478945.1 Trachelipus rathkii
ATAAGTGTACACTCCGAGCAACACCACCGTATTATAATTACTTTAATTACTTAATATTATCTTCACCAAGACGCATTAATCCATATTACAATAGTTTTCCTTTATCATCTCATTACAATTATTACTGTCATTTCTCTGTATACTGAAAATATAATAAATTAAATTAATATACCAAACTACACATAAATCCAAATACACATACTGAACTTAGTCAGACGCGGGCACTAACAAAGTAAACTAAATATAAATTGTAAAGCAAACAATCCTAAAAATGACATCCTCGTTCGATCTTCCCCAGCACCCAATCTGTAAGACAAACAAAAATAATCAATTATTATTATTATTATTATTATTATTATTATTATTATTATTATTATTATTATTATTATTATTATTATTATTATTACTTTAAAATTTTTGTCAGTAAATTTAAAAAAAAATAATGATTAAATAATCTTTGATTTATTGAAAATGTTCATCTAAGTATCTTTAAGCTACAGTGTATATTGCAATGTTTTTAAAGAAAAAAAAATTAAATAAACACTTGGAAAAGCATAAATTTGTAAGTTTTATATATTTTTTTTATTGTTTTTTATTTTTATTTTTATTTTTATTTTTTAGGTATACAGTGAACTTCAGAAGTTTAACAAAGCATTGGAGCATCTAAATAACTACCTTTCAATAGCTATAGAGTGTAATGATTTAGTTGAGCAACAGAGAGCATATGCAACTTTTGGTAGGACTTACATGCATCACGCAGAAGCAGCTTGCAATGAAAAAGAATATCATGGTGCATTGTGTGAATCAGAAAAGAATTTCTTGAATGCTCTTAAAATTTGTGAGAAAATAGGCGAGAACATAGATCCCTTAGAAATGGCGCAGATGAGATGTCGAGTATATCACAATCTTGGTCTAGTTTTAGATATTAAAGGAAAAACAGAGGATGCCATAAAATTTTTGTTTCAATCTTTAGAACTATGTAAAAAGTTTGAATTCATAGAAGATTCATATCGTTCATATTCAGAGCTGGCAAAAATGTATCAAAAACTCGAAAAATATGATAAAGCCTTGGAACAAGCCCATTGTTCTTTTAAGTTTTCTACTAAATCACAAAAGAAAACATATATTTCAGATTCGTATCAACTGTTGGGTCAAATTCATCTATCAATGGATGATTTATGGACTGCCAGGAAATTTTTCTATAAAGCTTTTAAAACTTTTAAGGGGGAAGTTGCAAAGAAAAATTTAAAAGCTGTTGTAAAATTATGTAATGTAAGAGAAGAGTTTAGTAAATCTGAATTTGACAATGATATTCACATAAAGTATTTCGATAAACTTGGTGACTTCTTGGCTAGCTTGTCTCTTTACAAGCAGGCTATATCATCATATGAGAACATGTTAAATTTGGCTCAAAAAAATAAAAGTGGATATGCTGTTATAGCTTCAATTTATTCATCACTTGCTCAGACATATCAAGACATTAGACAATATGATAAAGCATTTGAATATTTTAATAAGGAATTGGATATTCAAGTCCAATCAGGAAATGATAAAGAGGCTGCTTCCACTCTTTTAGAAATTGCCAAAATTTCTGAAACCATCGGTCATAGTTACGATGAAGTAAGTTCATATTTTGATCGAGCTTTAGAAATTACAAAGAAGGCAAATTTGTTTAAACTTCAGAGCGCCATTATAAGAAACTATTTGACGTTATCTGATATTCCAAAATCAACAGAATTAGACCTTAAGAGTCAACTTAAGGAGATCCATTCTATGACAGATGAAAACACAGAATTCATTGAAAGTGATATTGAAAGTGAAAGTGACCAAGATGATATTGATTTAGATTGTATTGATTTTACAGACAGTGAGGAAGATGAAGTTGCAACAAATTCAAGATCCAGAAGGAGATTAACTGGGACAAAATTTAAAAAGAATGAAAAAGGTGAAAGCCCTTTACATGTAGCTGTTATTAAAAATAATTTCAATATGGTTCAGAAACTTCTGAAAAATGGGCACCCAGTAAATACAAGAGATTATAGTGGTTGGCTGCCCATTCATGAAGCTTGTAATTATGGTTATAGAGACATAGCTGAGATACTAATAGAACATGGTGCATTCGTAAATGATAGAGGGGGATCTGCATGTTCAGGAACTTCACCTCTTCATGATGCAGCAACTAATTACCATTTTGATGTTGTCGAACTTCTAGTTCATAATAAAGCTAATTTATTAGCGAAAAATGACAATGGAGATACAGCTTTAGATTGTGTATTAAAAAATAACATAGAAAATCTCAAACAAGATGATATGGAAAATTTAATCAAAACTGTAACGTTTTTAAAAGAGAAAATGGAAAGGGTGGGATTCACATCAAGTGAAATAACAAATAAAGTTAATGCAATTAAGAAAAAAGCTTTTAAATATATTACCACCTATACAGAGCCAGTTGATAATATAGAGGTACCTGTAGTACAAGACCTAAATTGGGACGAGAATCTCGAGGATTTGCCAGACATCATTTCTCAGAATAATAAAGAAAAAACTCATCACCTTACCGAGAAGTTATAAAAATAGGCTATCAAAGAGCGTCTTGAGTAAGTTACATTCTCAGCTCTTCAACGATAATATATATTGTTACAATTTTCAATAAAAAGAAATAAAGTACAAAGAGCTATCTCACTTTATGTCCGCAGAAGATGAATGTGCTTGATTATGATTTGGCTGAATAGATGATTAACTTGGGACAGATCCACCAAAAAGAGTAAAGTAAGACAGTTAGATTATTTTGAAATAATATAAAGAGAGAATGATAAAGATTCTACATCTCATGACTTACAAGAAAAAACTAAAGCCAAACAAATATTTAACACACACATGTAAATAATCACCGTGCTACTTATATACTCATATCTTTAATAACTTTCCTCAAAGAAAGAGGTACAAGAATGGAAAATTAAGAAGAGCAATGTAATTTGTAATATCAATAAATATTCAGATTATGGTGCGGATAGTTTTAAATTTCAGTTTATAAAAATGAAATATTAGATCTGATTGTAACATCTTTGTTGAGTTGCAGAAAGTGTTACAATAAAAATAAAAGATGGTAAAAATATATGCAAAACTAGGCAAGAAGCAAGGGGAAGCGTGGCATCACTAATAACAATACTAACTATTTATATTGGCTAGAAGTAGGAGAAGTATCTTGACAAGAGGTATTTGTCAAAGTTGTGGGAGTGAAGTCAGTACTACTATAAAGTTATTACATTACAATACAATGAAGAACTTTAAGTCTGAGGATCTCATTAGTTATATGATAACAACAGAAAAACTCGAATTGAACGCAATTATAACTGGGTCTCGCGAATATACTTCAATGGCCTTGTTATATAAGGGAGTATGTCATACCCTAGGCTTAACTTCATTGTCTGATGTGTTTACGACATTGCAGGAATGCGAATCAGTTGGGAGATTAAATTTTAGTAGCATTTACCTTCGTAGTGATGAACAATTAAAACCTTTACTGACAACCATTCAGTTTCAAAATATACATACTTTAAACTTCAACTCTTGTAAACTGGAAGATGCAGGTTTGATTAATTTGATACAGTCATTTCCTAGTCTTCCACTCTTTGAAAAGTTAGAGGCTCAATCATGTTCCCTCACATCTGAAAGCTTTGATTATCTTTCGAATTACTTACATCAAAATAAATCTAGTATTAAAAAATTGAATTACATCGATTTAAGTTATAATGATTTTTCTCGGGTTACTTCTTTAAACTTTTTTATGGTCTTAAAGTTTGAACTTTTATTAGAATTGAAGTTGATTTCTTGTGATTTATCTTTAAGACCAGGTTTGGAAAGCGGCAACAGCAACATTACTTTGCTCTATATGGATTTTAATCCACTTTCCACAAAATCTATTTATGATATAGTAGTATTTTGCCCTCGTCTAACGTTTCTATCTCTTCATGGATGTATCTTACAAAATGAAAATATGTCGCTTGGCTCGGCTTTGAGTATCGCCTTGGGCAATGGATCGTATTGCATGTTAAAAGACCTTAATATTTCAAATTGCAACGTCACGGATGAAGATATAGATACTTTGTCTAGCTATATTTATCGATGCCAATCTATAAATAAATTAAATATAGATAACAACAAACTTTCTTCAGACTCGGTTGAAAAATTGTTAAAAGAGTTAACCGAAAATTTAAGCGTCCCTCTCCAAACTCTAAGCATGCATGGTATTAATTCATTGGAAAATAATGGGACATTTTATTCTTGTTTGAGTGACCTTATTGAGAAGAAATGTTCCTCAGCTTTTCCCTTTCTAAGCTTAACTCTCTGCTCTTCTGTTTGCTCTAAAAATGTACAAAGTTTGTGGAAAAAAATTTACAAAGAAAAAGCTTTAATTAAAACTTTGTCAAATGTTTTGTTTTTAAAACTTAAAATTAGATGATTATTTATTAAAACAAATTATTATTGTTTTAAATCATAAAATTACTGTTATTATTATATTTAACTTTGTGTAGTTTGTATATAATTTTAAAGTTTTATAAATGTTTTGAAAATGTCTATATTCTTATATATATGTATTATTTTTAAAGTAAAAATTTTCTATTAAATTTTCTCAATCATCCATTTTTGTTCAGATAATTATTTTGAATTGAACACGGTCCTCTACAGGCACGGTATTTGAATAGGGATTGCGATGTCAGAGTCGAATTCCTCACTGTTCAGAATAATAATTTGTTACTGGAGAACTTATATTTTGAAGCGCGACAGACCATTCACACCCATCAAGTTGCATTCAGATTGCCACGGTGCTGGATTTTTATGTGCCACTGACGATTCACGTCCATTACTATATCGTAAATAAACAAATTGTGGTTGCCTGGATTATTAATTGAAGATGGTAGTAAATCTTTCCGGTTTATACGACTTCCTTTTAGTGTACCTATTTACATTGCAGTTTTCTAAAGAATCATTGTTGATTAAGGAAAAACTATCGGACACATTTCCATATCCGAAAAATATCACTGTTGAAGAGCTGGATAGTGGTACGAATATGTAAAGTTTAATATTATGGCAGGGCTTAACAAAAGTGAAAAATTAACCATTTTAATATTGGTAACAATATATATCGTGTTTTATCAAGTGTGACCAGTAAATATTCATGTCTTTAATAAATGTCGAAGTATGACATAATGTCAAATTGACCATTAAATAACGACTCAGAATCACTGTCAATGAATAAATACCTTTAAATTTAAATCTGTTACGAAGCCGAGATATCCCCAGGCTTTAAAATAAAAAAAAAAACGCTCCATATTTCACTCGATATTTTACTAACCAAAATAAATGGATGACGCATTCCGATGTTTTACATCTATATTTTCAGGCATAAATGTTTACGATAAAACTGTCCTTCTATTGTTTAATCTTTAATTCGCTGTAATCATAATATCTACGGTCCATAGCATATATAGGACAGTAATATAGAAAGGAAAAATGTTAAAACGAATTAAAACCAATTTAAGTGCTAGATTGCGATAAAAGATTATGTACTATTAATTGTGGCAAGAATCGATATTAAATATTATGGTGTAAAGAAATTAGAATGATATACGCGAATAAATAAAGCGAATAATTATTCCAATCAAGCAAATGATTGCAAAATATAAAATTGTCATGATGTTCGTGGCGGTGACAGATAAGGTATCCAAGAAAGTGTGATCATATAGAAGTAAGCGGGAGATTGTGCCTGTGTGTGCAAGGTATTTTGTCATAAGACTAAAATAATCAAGGCTTCGTAGTCGTAGGAGCCAAATTATGAATTATAAACGCATCAGGTAATTTAGACGTATCATTTTTTTTTGCACATGATTATGAGCCAAAAATCTCTCATGTTGAGACAAAGTGAAGAAAACACTCGGGAATAAAGCACGTGACAATCACGTGATATCAGTCAAGAATGAAAATTTTATCACTTTCCAATCGACTTGTCTCCAAACAGTCCATTATATCTCATTGTGAAATGGAGATCTTTTTAATATCTTTTCGGTAGATTTATTATGCTATTTATTCTCTCTGAGAACTTAATATTTGCTACGCTTTTTACCAAAATATAAGTTTTATTTAGACATTGTATAGTTGACCAAAGCCTTTAACCATCCCAGGAGTATAGTATATATATATATAGTAGGAACATGATGTAAAAAAGTAAAACGTTTCACTAGCTTAATGGTACGTAGGAATATGGCATAGGAAAACTAAATCCATTGAGAAATTGAAAATTAAGTGATACTAAATTTAAAATCAGAAATGTGAGTAAAGAATTGCTATCATAACCTCATTCATATTCCATTAGATCTTTAATCTTTAGAACTGCCAATATAATTAGGCATACCTTATGAACCCTTCTCAAAATTTTACATTGTTGAATTACGACAAGATATAGTTCTCTGCCAACTATGGGAGCGTATAAGACTAAGCACAGAATTGAACATTGTATGCGTATGTGATAAAGAAAAAAGAGCAAGGGATACGGAATCCATTAGGAGAGTATGAGAGATGAAGAGGAGTGGAAAGTACGTCATGTCTATATAACACACATAGAATGGAGTATACCAGGTATGGAGAGCAGGAAATCATGTTGAAGTACTGAAAATGTATGATATCCAGATCAACATTACTGATCAGAATATGATGGAATAGTGAATCGTCTGTAGCTGGAACTTATAACATCTTTTAGGGAAATACTTACTGCTAGATCTCTAATAAACTATGAATCATTATTCATGAACAGTACCTATATAGAAAGTTCGATATCTTGATAAATCTCTAGCTCCTTATATAAGTATAGAGACATATATTATTTATACATAATTCAGTATTCTTAGCTGATGAAATAACATTGTATTTTACACGTTAGTTCGAGTTGTAAGCCAGATCTTTAAGGATGCTGATTTATCTCTTAAATAGTTTGGTAAACTAGATATATATAATAATAGCTTATATATTTATAGTTATTACTGTAAATATAAGTTATTAATAAATTCGTCTTATCTATGTTATTAAAATATAATTGAGAGTTTATAATAATGATTCTTAACATATATTTATAAATAAATATAAAGGGTTATATACTGAATAAAGTTCGTTTAAAATATATTATTACGATACTATTGTATATAAAATTTATTATATATTACTACTATATTTTTGACTCAAATAGATGATATTATATAATGGTGCCATGCCATTAGTTTACAAAAAGATTTGGGACGATCAATCTCAGGTACACGGATGCCTAAATTTGACAGTAAACCAATATATATTCTAATTAGAAATCCTCAAGTTATCTACCTAATATGTGTGTGCGCAAAATAGGTAATTTAGTCATTGATTTTTTTTTCTGTAACGAGTGGAAGGTTTGTTTGTAATGTGAAAGCACAGTGAATATTAAAGTGTATCGAGTTATTATAAAATATTTTAGGATATATGTTGGATGAAAAGGGAGATACTGATGATTAAGATGTGTAGGAAAGCTGTGAAGATTGAGTTAAGGAAGGTGGCTGGAGCAAGTATAAATTCTTGGTATGGATGTATAATAATGGAGAATAAGTCTTAAGAGTACACTAGAGTCTAACATGAGTAGTATGTTATGTTATTACCTGTATAAATGTATTGTATATAGTGATGAAACTATGGTCTGGAAATAAGAGGTATTAAGAATTCTAATAAAGTTATAATAGTGTTCAGATGAACTATCTTAGGGGCGTGTTAGGAATTGATAATTTGTGAATTGTGTGGTGTGAATGAAAGGCGTTAAAAACGATGGAAGTAATAAATGAAAGTACATTGAGATGTGGAAAGTTCATGTGGAAGGAATGGATGATAGTTTTTTGGTGTTAAGCGATGTATAGTGGTGAGATATGCTGGTGAATTAACGACCGGCTTGAGAGCCCGAAGAAAAAGTAGAATTGATTCGCTGTAAAGAATGTGAGTATTTAGCAGAGAGACGAGAAGAAAGGTGCCTTACAGGAGTGAATGGCGATAGGTTTCGAGTGAAGGGTGTAATGATTGTTTTGGCACCACCTGGCCAAGGATGAGCCCTACATAATGATCAAATTGAATGCCATATGAGGGGTTTCGATGCGGTCCCTAGTAGAGCTCTATAAAGGTGGATTTATTTTCTAGACTGCGGCCTAGTTTCTACTGAGCTGAATGTAGAATTTATTTTTTTAACTAAAGGAGTGGAGAGAGAGCGAGATGAAGCCACAACATAGCTGTGTATAATCTTGAGATGTTTATGAAAGTAAGCAAACAACTTTGTGAATTCTGCAAAAGATTATTACTTTCCAATTTCCTACCTCCCGTGTTTTTTTCGAATGTCTTGGATGAGCCTTTTACTCTGCTTCCTTTTTTGTCAATGGTGGAGATATGAAGAAAGATGTGTGTGTGATATAAATATAAATAGAATATCACCAAAATACATTTAAATGTATTATTATTAAGATATCAGATCATGTATTATTGCTATGAGTTACAGATTTTCCTTATAAATTATATTTATCTTATATATATTCTTAATTACTTTTATTTATTATAATATATATATTTTTAAATCATTAGTTAAATTAAGATCCTAGTTTGATCTTTTGAATGACTCAATTCATAGAGATATTAATGATCATAATTAGTACCCGGTATCTTCTTATTGATGTTATAATACCCTGTTATGTATAGATTAAGGTTTTAAATGTATAATTATTTATCATATTAAAACTAATATTAAGTAATATTAATAATAATGTTAAATAATGTTAAATCTACAGATAAAGGAACATAAAAGATCTCTGGGCTGGAAATACCAGTATATTTATATATATTAATATATATATGATATATATTATACATATATATATATATCAATAATATATATATTATATATCAACACATATAGTATAATTATATATATTAATATTAATTAATATATTATATATATATATAATAATATATTAATGTATATAATTATATATATATACTACATATATATATATATATATTATAATATATATATAATATTATATAATATATTATATATATATATATATATATATATATATATAATATATATATATAATATATATATATATATATATAATATATAATATATATATATATATATATTAATATAGGTATAACCTTTATTATTAGTTTATTATATACACTCCGTCAAGTTATTTAGTTATTATATTTATTTTATGTTTTTTTTTTAATAATTTCTGTATAAATACTCGGTGTTAGACGAGAGCTAGGGGAGGTCGCAGATGATTCAAATTATAATATATAATATTTAATAGGACCCCGCTTCGAAAGGGTTTATTTTTGATACCGAGTACGTTGGTGTTATGTCTTGTAACCTTGGGCCATGGCCAGTTCATTGTACATATTTGTGATGAACTATTAAATTGCCAATTGATTGGTTCTTTTGTTGTTAGAACCGGAACCGACCAGCCCAACGCCAGTCACGTTATAGTAATGTGCATTTGCCTGTAGACGATATTGCGCGTCAGGACCGATCGGGGGTCTTCGCCATCTCTTGGCCATCTAGTGCACTTTCTTTCAAACCTGGTGCGGTATATCTCGTCTACACGCGTCGAGACTTTATCTAATAAATTCTCCAGTTTCACAGTTTCCAATTTTTCTTTTTTTGTTGTTATTTCTTAAATTGGTAATCCAACCTCTCCCTTACGATTCCGTGTTAAAATCTACGTTAACGGGGTCTGGGTGTTCGGCGTTGAGCTGCTCCACCGAGTGGTCTCCTAAGCAACAGCCCTGCACCCTATTATCGGGGTCACCATAGATATATATAAATCCGGTATAGCGGCCTTTGCGGCATAGTAAGTCCCGACGACTCACGGACTCGGAAGTCTTACCTATATAAGTGATCTGTTTTGAGTTTGGTTTTGTGGGGGGAGGATCTTATTTTCGTTTTCTATAACCATCCTTGTTGTACACATATAGACTGTTTTATACAACCACGTACGATGCCATATTCCAAAGGAGTGTTAGTGTTGACAACTCGCGCCTAATTTTCTCTTATCTGTACCCGTTGTTTCTGTTATGCTATTTTCATTCGAAAGAAATTGTATTTAAATTATCGATGCATATTGCTATAGAGAATTAATATCCTCGATATTTTTCTATATTTTGTTTTCAGAGAATAGCAAAATATTGATACTCATTTAGTGTCCTGACATTTTTGAGTATAGATAAGGGAGGAGGATTATATTCATATATAATCACTGTTACGTTAATCTTGTATTTTTGAATTCATAGATTCGTTTAACAACCTATCGATATGAATATTTGCGAGTGGTTTGATATTGCACTCATCATATACTAGCAATCACAGGAATCCATTATTTATGAGCAAAGAACATAATAAAAATAATATAATATAAAACTAGACAGTAAGATCGTTATAAACCATACAAGTAGCAATATATATATATATATATATTAATATATAATATAATTATATATATATATATATATAATATATATATATATATATATATATATAATAATAATATATTAATATTATATTAAATATATATATATATATTATTAATATTATTTATATTAATTATATTAAATACTATATATATATATATATATATATATATATATATATATATAATATATTATATATATAATATATAATATTAATATATAATATTAATATATATATATATATATATATACTTTATATATATATATATATAATATATTATATATATATATTATATATATCTATATATAGTATCTATCAATCTATCTATCTAATCTATCTATCTATCTATCTATCTATCCTATCTCTATGCTATCTATCTTATCTACTATCTACTGCATATCTATCTAGGTCTATAAATCTTATCTATCTACTTTTATACATATATAATGCGAAGTATTTTATCCCGTATCATATCTCTATACTTATTTATGCTATACTTGATCATACGATATACTGTATTATCTAATATTTATCTATTTATATCGAGTTGTTTGCTATTTATCTTATTTTTTTCTACTTGAATATTTTTAATTTTATTTTCAATCTGATAGTCTAAATAGTGCCTATCTATCTATTCAATCAGTTATATGCCTAAAATTATCATATCTTATTCCAATTTTTTCTATTTTTCTATATATATACATAGTACTATTATCCTAAATACAAATAGTGTTTAAACTATCTATCTATCTATCTCAGACAAAGTGATTAGTGAGAGAGAGTCATAGTAGGTATACTAATCAATTATCATATATCGGCCCTTAGCGGGAGTGAAGCGTATAAATGGATAGAGGACTTATTAGTCCAGCTCACTCTTTCCCACCCCGTCGGCTCGAACCCAACTTAAAAATTTTTTTTTTAATAATATATATATATAAAAATATAATATTACAGTAAAATAATTAAACAATGAATAAAAAAGAAGAACTTGTGGTAATATATCTAGCGCTCACACTTC
This sequence comes from Trachelipus rathkii, assembly GCA_015478945.1. Classification (NCBI taxonomy): domain Eukaryota; kingdom Metazoa; phylum Arthropoda; class Malacostraca; order Isopoda; family Trachelipodidae; genus Trachelipus; species Trachelipus rathkii. The sequence continues at coordinate 16,547 of JABUQX010092663.1, forward strand.
TATATGGAGTTTTTATAGCTAACCACGTGACACTTAGTCAGGGTTGGCATACACAATGGTAGACGTTTCGAGTATATATATACGTATATTATTCTCGATATATTACTATATGTCCTTTATATTTTTTATAATGAGTAACTTCTCTTTTAAAGGAGTTAGAGTGCGCTATTATATATATATATTATAATTATATATATATATATATATATATATATATATTATATAGATTATATATATAAATATATCATATAATTAATATTAAATATATTATATTAATATAATATAATATATATATATATATATATACGGTATAATGTTGAATGGTTATGAATATGCATTTTAGGCGAAATTTGTTTAGTGACTTATTAGAAAATAATTGATTTCTAATACTCCTTAATATTAGAGGAATTTAGGTTGACCATTAAGCTTGAATCTTTTGAGATATACATATATTTTATTATTATATGTAATGATATTTATTATTACTTTGTCTCGCCACTCCTCCTACTGGTGGAGAAAAAATGAGGGGAGTAAATCGAAGGTAATTGTTTTTGTAAATGAGCAGTACGAATCTCTGTGGCTTCTATTTGAAGTATATGAGAAGTATATCCTTTTGTGTCACTCTCTCATATGATAAATTAGCAATTTTATAAATGCTTGTTATCGTTTATTCAATATATGCAAGCTTTTCTGGAGTTGGAGAAAGGCCTGTCGCAACTCGCTCCTAATATTCTTTCCCGATCAATATTTTAAACACAATCAATTATTGATACTAATGGTTTCATTTAACTTATAGTGATATAATATATATATATATTTATATTATATTAAGTAATCATATATATATTATTAATATAATATATTATATTATAATATATATATTATATATATATATAAATTATTAATAGATATATTATAATATATATAGTATAATATATATATATAATTAATAATATTTATATATATATTTAATATATATATATATATAATATATATATTATATAATATATATATATATATATATTATATATATATAATATTATATAATTATATAGCAGCCCCCAACTTTACCGGACACAGAATGATTAGTTCCTCTTTCTTAGGATTCCAGAGTAATTTATTTGATCCTCAAAAAGTTTGAAAAGTTATGGGTAAACACATCAACGGATTTTGACATTTTTTATTTGGGTTCGTAATCAAAAACCCAGGGACTAACAGTATCTAATCTGTTTTTACATTTTTCATATAACAGATCACACCGATTTTGAAAGGAAACCATTTTGAAGTTACAAGGAACTATGAGTACACTCTCAAAAATATTTATTTATAATTTATTTCATAATTTCTTGAGATTATTTTTATTATTATTAATTTATATAAATAAGTTAACTAAAATATTAAACTTATATTTATTTTGTTTTTTATTATTATCTTTTTTATTACCTTTAAAACTTTTATTTTTTAAAAATTTAGTGAAAAAGAAAGAAACAAATGTTAATGGAGTCAGTGTGTCATAAATATTAAAAAAAAAAATAAATTTTTAAAATGATTTTTATGATATTTTTTTTCAGCTCTGAGGGTTTTGTGATACCACGACACCAACCCAGTTAAACTAGGTTTTCATATATAAACAGAGCAATAACAACCCGTTCTAGAGGTTAATTAATATATATGTATATCGCACTAAATTTAGTTGTAAGGTAATGTACTCAAAATTCTCTTTTATCCCAATTATCATCTAGCTGCATATATGTGTGTCTATCAATCCGGTGCCATAAATCAATTTTTCACCGCCACCGAGTTCGTTTTCCATACCATGGTCACTCCTGCGGTCGTTCACATACTTTCTCTACCCATCGCCGCCGAATAGGATGAGGGTTCAGGGTTTTGAAAAACCGGTCATTTGCTAATAGCTCACCTTTGTTGAGCTGAGCAGCCGCCATTGTAGGGAACCCGAACCTAAATGCTTAAACGATTCAATCACTAATGGAGGTCTGCTCACTGATGCCTCAACTAGTTGGAGCTATTTTATTATCTCAGCCTGGAGCTCTAATGCGCGAAGAACGTCGTATTATCAGGAGATCAACGAAGTTCGTGTTTCATAATGCTAATCTCGGTGCTAGGGTATCCCTGTCTAATATCGGTTTTAGATATTTCCATATGGTTAGTTGTCTAGAGGAGGTAGTGAATACTTCCACGAGAAGGATGGACTAAGCCAACATTCACAGTGTTTCACCTGAACCCGGGGTGGGGTCGGGATGAGGTATGTGGTAGGGTCTTAATAGAGGATCTTTGAGAGTGATCTTTTAGAACATTTGTGTGATTGCAGATTATGTGTATTTACATATCTATGCTAAATAAAATATATAAATCATTATATCCAGCCCATCACTGTTATTTACTATTCGTATGCATTTGCTTCATGCTATGTTGTTCTATTTTAATTAATAATAGGAATCTCATTTGTAAGAAAGTTTGTGAGTAATAAATAAAAAATTTATTTATAGAGAAAAAGATCTTTAAATGAACTTATTGAAACGAGCACTATATGTAAATAAAAGCGCTATGATTAAACACACTATACATCAACTAACAGATTACACATTTCAATTTAGTCAGGATTTTTTTACTATGCCTTACCATTATCATACTGGCTCATTATCAACTATTGTATCTTTCTAATTGATCATGTGTACTTGAGGTTTGTTATATACTCACTACTCTCTACACCTGAGGTAGTCACCTTTTAGGTAATTTTTCAACTCTAACTACGATTATTTACGTCGATCACTCAAGCAAACCCTAAACTAACCTAGCCTAAGGTGCTACCTAAACGGACCTGAGGGCAATTCACGTAAAGGTGCACCCCGTTAACAGTCGTACTCAATTCGCTACTCCATACGCTGCATACCCTACTCCAGGAATGTCAGCAGACATGTCATTCCTCACCCGATTATAGTATTACATACTACGATCCGTTACCTATCTCAATAAACTCTACTGAGCCACAGAACATTATCTCTCATGTAAGGGCACTTCGAGAAAAGCTCCTAGTGACGTTGAAGACCCTCCAGTCACATTGATGAAGGAATGGGGTCCATATCTACGTAAAAGCTCTAACACGACAATCAAAGTATCCATTCTGTCATCCTATAATCAGTCTCTTTGAGAGATGTTCTATAATTTTCTTATACTCTTGATGACATAAGAAACACATCTATAAAAGGCATCTATTTATATGTCTCACTATTCAGAGAGAATACTGATATAAAAGAAAAACTAGCCTGTCATTTTGGAGATAACCCAACAAGTAGAAGATTTTCCGTACACATAAAACATTTTTATATTAAGATATTTCTACCTCGCCGGGAAACTCCCCTGACAAACTCCAAATACCCCGTTTACTACTTAACAACTATTTACGACAGCCATACTTTGATTCAAGTCGTTGAAAAAATGGGATGTAGGTTGATATAAATTTTTGATAGGAGGATGGGGTAATGAAAATTTTTCGGTTTAATATTCAAAGAAGGTTCTTATGATTTTTAATAATATAATAATAATAATAATTAATAATAATAATAATAATAATAATAATAAAGATAATAATAAATAATAATTAATAATAAATAATAATAACACTTTTAAAAGTAATTTATATAATAATAATAATAATATATAATAATAAAGCTCCGCCCAATAACCTTCAGATCCGTGCTCCGGTTCCGTGGCCTAGCTTTTAAAATGAAAAAAATAACAGCTCATAAATAGTTAAATTTATTATTATTATATATTATTATTATTATTATTATTATTATTATTATTATTATTATTATTATTATTATTATTATTATTATTATTATTATTATTATTAATATTATTTAAACTCTATTAAGTAATACTTTGACATTAGAAAAACAATATGTCCCAAATAAGTAACTTCGTCCTTCGAATATTAGAATAATAGTGGTAATTACGCCTCAATGGACCTAAATCGTGGACACTCTCTTCTTCCGAATAATATAGTATATGTTTAACAATATAGTTATGTTACCAGACTGACGTAAAGCTGTCATATATATGCAAGAAAATCTGTTATATTTCCCTATAAGATGTTTGGCAGTAATCAGAACGTAAACAGTAATTATTTTAAAAACTTATTTAAAGGAGTTCGTGCTTTAAGCTCTCTTTCAACTTGTCAAATGACCAAAGTAATGTAATATTCTCAACCTCGCTTTCAACGTACTTGCAATTCTTTACCTAGATTTTATTTGAATTCAATAAGATTCTTATGTCGAATCGTTCAAAGGATCTGAAATTTTAAGAATATACCATTGTATGTAAAAGCAGGATTTATAAAATGGTGGGTAATCCCTACGCTTCAACCACACGCCTAAAAACTTTGCAACTGTTGATCTTAATATTAAGTTATATTTAAGTTAATATTTATATATTAATTATATATATATATACTATTATATATATATATATATAATATATATACTAACCTCCTAAAAGGTCCAAAAATAGGGTATCACGAAAGTTACAGTGTTCCCGCACGTTTATCCCTCCGACCAGCCGTTATGCTTATATATATATATCATATGTCAAACGGTATTGGTCATCCCCCGAAAATAAACTGTAAGGGGACAGGAAGAACATATTGCACTAATCTGCGGAGATTATTTATCACACTAATATATATTATATACCTAATGTGAAATCCCCTAACTTAAGCAGAAACTGTAATATGGATCCACCACAGTGCTTTATCCTCACTTTCAATAATGCCCGTGCTTCCTCTTTCAAATGCCGTCTTACCTGTTTGAACAAGAGGTTTTAGAGCTATGTACTATACAATAAATTGAGCTAGGTAGCTAGAGCTATATAGGCCAGCCTCAATGAAATAAAATAATCAAACAAATCAAATAATCAAATCTATAACGCACAATTACGCCACAATTACAGCTACCTCCACGCCTCCACGTGTTAAATATTATATATTATATATATATATATATATACGCAACACAATAGCTATTATCTAATAATAAGAACTCCTCTCTATTTAAAATTCCGTTGAAACTCAGGTCATAGAGTACTGAGTCAAACAGTCTATGACCCTGTACTAGCCTACACACACTACCAACTTCTAAAAAGCACAAAAGCAGCGTCCTTGAATTCAATCTCCCTGTACCAAAGAGCCATCAACAAGCCTACTCCTGAGCATTAACTCTCAACAAGCTACAATGAACTAAGCTAGCTCAATCAAATACAAATTTGGTAAAAACACTTCTGCTCAAAGAACCTGAGTAACCATAACTCACTAAAAGTTGCTCTGTTAACAAATGACCATGCTAGAGGAAGGACTTTCTTGTTACCTTAATTCGTCACTCACCACTATTACTTCCAAGTACTCACTCTGGTAAAATGAATTAGTTTTAAAATACTATCACTCAGAGAAAAGAATATAGTCCCAAGTTAAGATTATTCGTTAAAATATATAGAATGTAAACCGAATTCTTAAAACAAAAACACAGTAACCCTAGATGTAAAAAATTACAACTAGAAGAGACCTCTCACGCAATAAGTCTATAATTTTCATGAGACATCATACAAAGCATTTCAGTTACCCACAAAATACAAACAATACCAACTAATGAAAAACTTACCAACCTAATCCATTCTAATAAGTTATCAAGACAGTTTTAGTTCCTTCTAGATTTCATTCCTATATAATTCTTCTTTCCGAGTTTCCTTTATAACAGTACCCTGCTCTAAAGATATTCTATATATACCTAAAGATGAATTTAGATACAGCTCCCAAATGGTATAAGCTTGAATGCCGATGACCCATTCTCTTTCTAACATGCTCCTGCACTTATCCGAGATAAGTGAATGGAAATCACACTGAGTTCAATACTCGTAAACGTCGCTAAACGCTCTAAAAGTTCTGGGTCCTGATGGAGGCATGAGATTAAGGAGCCCAGAGGTCCCGCTATTACTCACCAATATCAAACATTAACTACTACCCAACTTTCCCAATTCACGCGCATTGATGTAATAAGTAGCATAAGAAAACAATATACATCACACGAAAATAAAGAACCATATATAGACTATAAATATTTATATTATCATCGAATCCTCAATATTGGAAATCGATTGTCGTAACCCCAATATATACATTCTCAAAAAGACAATTACCCTCACTTTCGGATACTCACTCATCCTTCCCCTATTATTCCATGGAAACTACACTACTATGTCACTACCTCTCACACATTTTACTGATCTGCTTATGCCATCGGGATTCTGATCTGCTCATCCAACTAATATGAAAATATATGAGCATTTAAAGCATGCTTAACTTATATTTAATCCACTAGCAACCCACATAACAAGGTTGGATTTGGATTGAATTTCAATATACTTATCTCGCATTCTATGGTGAAGTACTTACTTTTTACACCAAATACATTGAATAACACTCCTCCTAATGATGTCTATATATACAACTCTAAAAAATTATCTCTGGTGTATACTTACCACTCACTACCCCAGGTTTATTTGTTCCCCTTCTTACGCCGAGACCAACGTCTCATCATTCCCTCTCAATTACTGAACCCACCTCTCACATTACCGCCCAGTCACATAGAGACAAATTTGCTCCTCTAATAGACTCACACCAGCAAATTAAATATTATACATAACTATCACATAGACTATTTTCCTTCTCAAATGGAATTGTCGTGGCTATTACTCTAATTCGAAGAACTTGTTCAATTATATCCCTAATAAACATATGTACATCCCAATGATGTATTATGTTGTACTAAATAGGAAACTGTATCGACTATATGTCATTACGTGATATTTCTTTTCAACATCTGAATAATATAAAAATTGTCACCGTTACTATCTTATTAGAAAGAGGTGAACAATGTATAGGGGATGAGGTAGGAATCTCATTCACGAAATTCTATCCCTACTATTTCCACATCCCATTATTCACCAAACCAATACTTCTAAGCAGTAGCGGCAAGAATTCACTTGTGCCATTCGCACACTTACTATATAATATGTTTCATAATCTACTTAGTCTTACCGTAAGTTAGTGAATTTCCTATTAAAGGTCGACTCACTTAGCTAGAAATCTTTCAAACTAGCTCACTGCTCTAGTAGTATGTATTATTATACTTAGGTGAACTTCAATACCTCCGTCCATTACACCTACCTTATTAGGTGAGTGAATTACTGTCAACTTCATCAAAAAGTCCAAATCTTAATATGAATCTCTAACCCCCTTTCCGCTGGGATGCTCATTAAGCACAGAGGACTCCCAAACCTATGTAACGTTTTTAAGAACACACACTTCTTTCTTGTATTTAGATATTATTTCCAATTTGCTCCCTCATTCCCTTTTAATAGGATCGCTTTTTACCTGGTCCCGCTTTTTTTTTTATTATTTATTTATTTTTTTTTATTATTTTTTATATATTTTTTATTATTATTATTTATATTTTGATATTTTATATTCGGCAGCGAGAGATATCATTATACCATATACATTAAGCATTAAATATGAGCTTGTTCCAATACGCCAGTGCAAAAACTCACCAACTCCAGACTGGCTTAGTAATGATTCGATAGCGGAGTGGGCATCCTTTTATTATTCAAATCACTCACACCGAGCTTTACCCTTACTTTCTCCTTTATTCAATAAACGATTTCCGACTAGTTGATTAGAAGCCTTTTGCTTCTTTACTCCAGAAAGTAGTTACTCACATTACTTCGGCACGGAACATGCATTCCGCGTCTTCCTCTTCAGGCAGGCGGTCGGCAACGTAATACTACTCATTGGTGGTCCCTAAAGAGTGCTGACTAACAGCCAACCTAGAGAGAAGAAGAAACTTACTACAGGCATAAAATAGTACCCGTACTAATATATATCCAAACTAAGATTATTTTTATAAAGCAAGCCGCAGCGAGTAGATCTATAGCGAATTAATCGTTCACAACTCACGCGTAAACAATATTTTATGATATACTTACTATCGACTGTTAACTACTATCTCAACAACTCACCTCACCTTACTTTAGTGTGGAGAATTAGTATTAACACTCACAGAAAAATATCTCGTCGCATTACCTAAATAACTCCTACCTCAACAGGTACTCCGTTATGGGCCATGAATGTACTGATACGATCTCCGCTCCTGCGGTTGAGTAGCTGAGGATATGCGTTAGGTTATAATATAAGCTTTTGCTAGTCACATTATATCCGAAGTTATTTATCTACGCTATACACTGAAGCTTTCAAAAACTGAGAACTGACAGCAGCACTGCCGATAGTAACTCATTTTCAAACAGCGAAAAGGGAAAGATCTCAATACCTACAACCGATCTTTTTTACATATACTCATGACACTGAGTATCAACTGCTCTTTATAGCTAGTAGCATAAGATCAGGCGCTCTTAGGTCCATACACTATGATTTCTGAGTAATATCATGCTCCCGTCATATATCATCCATCGGCATCAGCATTATTTTGCTGGATTTATATAACATAATAATCTGGATCGAATCCTCTTTTCATCTATTTGGACTAACAATATATAAGTCTATTTGTATAATTCCTATCCCCAAATCCATGGATAAAGAATCCGAAAGCTGGCGGATAACCAAAGATCACTAAATTTATTCACTGACCTGCCATTTATACTTGAAAATTAATGGAGAAAAATGAGTTTTCAGTGCACGCTTTCCTCCCTGTTGCTGTGAGAGAGTCGCCATAGACCTTTTTCAACACTTACAGTTTGGCTTTCGCAAAAATCGTTCGTACCTATCATAGGACCCTTGTTATATTATAATAACTAACCCGGTACTATAGAACATCCTGAGGGATAGCCTTCTTCATACTGGTGGAGTTAATCGTTCTTCGGTGTCTTCTATTTGACCTTTAGAAAAAAAGCCTTACGAATAAAAATCATAACATAACATGGAGAAACTGAGGATCCTCCTTTAATACTACCATATCGCTATACTGAGTTTTCGCGGACTAAATCATCCCTCTTATTCATTATAATGTCTTTTTGTACAAACTCAGATCCATTATATACCAAGTTATCGTATGACTCCTCTATTTACTGTCACGCCACTTTATACTGCTGATGAATGAGCAGTTCTTACGCAAGGGTAAGTTTATCTATAAAGTGTTACTCATCTATTTGTCACTCGTGGATTAATTACATTGGTTTACTTATATATACTAATCACAGCGACGGAGTCAAATTTCTTCTCTCTATGTTGATGACCTTGCGTTATATATAACCGTTGCATATGATAAAGCTGCGCTTTTCTGCGAAGCGGAGCCACTTCAACTAGCTAATTGAATAAAGATTTCACAAATGGTGAGTAACTCCCATATTGCTTCCATATTTTCTTCACCAACCATAAAAACTTATCTAGCAATTAGCTTTTCAAGAGAAAAAGGAAATCGAAGATAACTTGCCACCTATCACTCTTTACCAGCGAACCTAAACTTATAATGGCTCGCATTCCGTATATAATCTACAGGTCAATTCTATGAGGGCTCATCCTAAGACGACGCACTTAACATTCATAATGCACAATATCACGCATATTAATATACCTAAAAAAACTACTGTCATCTAGAGACCATATTGCCTGTTAATCGATCATCTCGCCTATCAAAATATCTGGGTGCTGATCGCAAGTACCCTTTTACGTCTATATATCTCCCCGCCCTAGTTAGATCGAAGCTTGACTATGAGCTGTGTAGTATATGGTCAGGCCTCTAACTCATAACTGCACTCCTGTTTTAGGAATCCATACAAAAAGAGGTTCTCACGAATCCAGTATCTTCACACTGAGGAGCCCTCCGATGTCCCCCCATGGAGTAAAAGTCTTGAATGATTGCAGCTATGTGATGGCCACTTACTCCTTCGAAGAGAATACATCATGTGCACAAAGTTAATCGTTTTTCAAACCCCAATACCGAGTCTGCACCTGAAACTGAGATTATCATAGCTGAGAGTAGATGCCTATCAGAATTATACCTAATATACTGGCCTTTGGCGAACACGGTTCATAACATTAACTTCCTTAACATCCTTAACATCCCTTTAAAAAGGTGCTGCCTTATCTCATTACGTATGAAGTAGATACCACCTTATTGGTTATTCCCCGCTCTACACTAATTTGCTTGGCTTCTGCCGATTCTCTTCAAATCTAAACCATAATCTGCTAGCCTTGTTAAAGGTAATTAACATTACCTGTCTCATTCCAAGTTCTGATGAGTTATTACTTCACCCAGTTTTTACCGATGGCTCTAAAACCGGGAACGGGACAGAGTGGGCGCATCTGCTGTCTTATTACCTGATCGCAACTTACCATACCCCTTCGCCCTCATGCTTCTCAATTTTCGAGCGTAGGCGAGAATCTCATGGGCAACTATAATTTCTTGAAGTAGGATTGCGCTTTCTCGATTCTAAACTCATTCAATATACTAGTGGGCATTAACTCTTATGTACATTATTATTCAAGTATTAACTCTAAGATAGACTACTCTACAAGCGCTTAAAAACCCCTTATTCTAAATAACACAATGGTTAATCTGTCTGTGACAGGAATTTCTTTCGGTACTGCTCCATTCTACCGCAAGAAACAAATTATTTATTATGTTGGATATCACTCCACTTCCATTGTAAGGAGGTATACTGGCATGATCGAGCTGACAGGAGGCCATAAAATTGAGGCCACAACCTCTCATTTAGTGCTGAGATTGAGTTCCCAGGTAACCTCTACCGATGTACCATTACGACACAGGAGTCTACCTCATTCACATAATACCTCGAATTACTATCTGCTCTCCGACAAGGTTTTCGAACTTATTGGCAAGAGCGCTGGAGAATGATCAGAGAGGACGCGAAACTTAGAAATATAAAGCACGATGCATCGGTAAGTGGTCTCTCATCCCACCGACGTAAAAAACGTTTACACGAGGTATGATACTTGCATGCGAATCCGTAATTGAGGCACATCACACTTATATTTGGTTTACTACACATCAGTTACTACTTATTATAATGTTACGGAAAACTCCCCACATATTCGTCTCTTATCCTTTTGTGAGAGTGTGTGGTCAGATAGTTGAGTTTTCATATTTATACACCGACAAGTTCACATCTTTCTGCCACCATTAATCTTCATTGATTGTTCCTCGCACATATTCTTACATGTATTGGACACTTTTTATATATATATTCGCGAGTCGCGTACATATTTCCTAATATTCAAGAGCAACTCTCAACGATAACCCTATCACCAAAGATTTATCCATATACTTAATCTGACAATCTTCTCTCTATATAAGATAGCTTAAATCTGATATTTTAGTTTTACAACGAAGAATGAACAATTAATTCTTCCATATCTTCTGAATTTTCTAATACATAAATACGTATAACGCAGCATCAATTTTATATTAATGACAAGGATTATCAACATATATATGTAAATTATACAAGCTTTGTATATAATAATTATAAAATTTTTGAGAGATCTTGTATATTTCAATATAAATAATATGAAAAGGGTTATTTCACTCTCTCATATCTAATAAATCTTCTTTGACGTCTGAAATCTCGCATCAAAGAGGAGTACATAGGACCACGTTCCACTACGTGAATTGTATCGAAGTATTTAAACATTAACACCACTCGTCTGGCTCGGACCGGCAGCTATATGTGTATGCGTAGAGGTGTGATCGCCTGTACTAGAAACGACTGACCTCAAAATAAAAACAGATGATCATATGTAGCAGACTCTTGATATGACAATAAATAGATGATCAATATGATTTTTTAAGGAAAAATATTATAATATATAAAAATATAATATAAATAAGTATCGTAGTATATATATATGATAAGCTATATGAATACAAGTAAGCGTTAATTAATTATAATTAGTTATATTAATTATTAATAATTATCAATATATTATTATTATTTATATATATATATTCTTGCTAATTAGTAAATTTCATTTTGGAAATTTTATAAAAAAAAATGACTGCTATAGTAAGTCAGTCATATTACCGGCTAATAAATACTAAGAGTAATTTGCCGTATAGTCATAAAGACAAAGGAAATTATTTATTTATATTATAACTTCTAGAAAAGTAAAAAACTAGATTGCCTAGCTGATTTGGTACGGTTAATACAATCTAAGACAGAGAAATGATTTGGCGGATTTGAGAGATTTGGAGTGATAATCTGAAAAGTTTGAAGAGGTTTTAAGCAAGGATGAAGTAAGAAGGAGAGGTTTGAAAGTAAAATGTAGTTAAAACGGCTCAGTCAGTCTGATGGTGGTCGTCCTTCGAACGAAGAGTAGGTCATATAAGTAGAGATTGACAGTGAATGGAAATCATCGTTGTGAATATGATAAGACAACTGGTAACATAATTTAGAAATTTAATATATTAATAGGTTATAATATGTTGAATATGAAAAAGGGGAACGTGATCATTGAGAAGAATAGTAGAGAAATTTAACAATTCACAGTAAACAAGATGGCTGACATGGTGGCTCAAAATTAAAGTTTATTTTTGAGATGGATGCTCAATGGTTGAACTGAGATCCCTTGAGTTAATATTAAGCGTTACATTAGGAGTTGTACATGACGATATGTTATATGTAGATATGTAGGGAACTATGGTATGGAATGAGGTGCAGATTGACTCTGAATTAGGATAAATCTTAGGGGCATGTTTAGAGTGTGAGAGAAGAATTTGAATAAATAATGATGGAAATGTAGCGTGTTAGTGATAGAGAGTTGTGTGGTTGTGAAGAAAGGAGAATAAATGAAATTGTATTAAGATGGTTTGGATTACATATGGGAAGATTAATTAGACAAGTCGGTAGGTTATAGCGAGGAAATGTTTAAAGGTGAATGTGTTTAGGTGAATCGACCAACTGAGAGTAACCTTAATATAGAGAGAGAACAGTTGATTATAGAGTCTCATTATAAATTGAGTTCGACTAAGAGCAGGAGATAGGACTGTTTGGAGTCTTAGCGCTCTGAGAAAGCCATGAGAAACTTGGTTAAGTAAAAGAATACCTATGATATTTTTCAGATAGAAACCAAAGTGTGGATTTGTCGCAGTGTTGTTGAATCTAGCTCTAGGTTGATGTTTCTATTTTTTGCAGACTGTAGACATTCTCTATGAGCATTTAAAAGGGTATTAGGGGAGCTTTCTTTTCAGCTTCGGTTCTTGTTCTTATTCTAACTCCCACCTCACTATCCATGTTTCTGTATATATCTGGCGCATCCCCTAGATACTCACATATCATAATGGGATTACCTGAAGTAAGGATAAATGAAGATTAATATATATTAATATTTATATATATTAAATATATATATATATTATTATTAATATATATAATATTATATATTATATATATTATATATATATTAGTATAATAGTATATTAATTAATATATATATTATATTATATATATTATATATATAATATAATATATATATATATATATATATATAATATAATATATAATATATATATTTATTTATTAATATATATATATATATTTCATTTCTATCATATATTATCCACACCCAGACGAAAAGTGATCTACATCTCATCTATTTATTCACTTGTACGCAGCGCACGAGCGCTACGGGGTCAGAACATTTCTCGACGTACCTCACTCCTGTGCTCAACTGTCTCACTCTTACTTCAAGGCTCGTTTGTGAAGACGAGAATGAATAATATTAACAAAATTGCTCTCTCTATATGGATAATGTAATATCTTTCATGAGGAGTCTGCTTCTTCACCGATCTCACAGCCATCATACACTAATCTCGGACCTATTAAACCCGCTTGGTTCATGTCACCTAAACTTAGGTCCATATACAACTATCTTCTGATATGATTATACGGCATTTCACACTCACTGTCCTCTCATGTGCACTTAATGATAGTATTGAAATATCACAAGATGTCCCCACCATCTCACAAGTACCCTCAACCATAATGCACCATCTACACAAAAGTCCTATTCATTTTACATTGCACTAAATAATTCTATATACTTACTCATATATTATTCTTACATGATATTCTTGTTGGGTTAAGTTCTCTATTAAATCTTTGGATCCTCTGTCGCGTGAAATAATAGATTCTATAAATCCTACGATCTCCTGCCTGCTCTTAGAGTAATGTGCTATGGCATGCTCTCTATCGCGTTCTCAATTGTCTGTCTCATATCCATATATCCGCTTAGTACGCAAGATGATCTGAGGAGTCATGTTGGACTGATAAAAAATTTCATCTGTATATTCTACATGATACCTCTATTTCCGAGGAGTGTATCTGTTCATTCATCTCATTGGGGTCTCTGAAGAGAATGAAAAATTGATCGCAGACATCCGCTTTCTATAACTATCAGTAGCGGTGTGCACTCATTGCTGCACGAGCATATGTTCTTCCACCATTATCTACCTTGTCCTGTTATTTAAAAGACATAGTCCATCGAGATATATAGCCCTGTATATTTTACCATGTTCAGCATGCGATAGAAAAGAGGAGAGAGCCTATCACCCCTTCTTCTCCTCTCTCATCGCTCACCGATCGTCTCAATCCCCTGGTGCATCCACAGTCTCACTCGCTACTGTTATTTAATATTCGTTAATGTTTTCTGTATTGCTTCATATGCATGCACCACTGACTAATTCCGTCCAACTCCTCCGCGAACTCAAACTGCGAGAACATATCTCATCTCTCGAGTTATTAGAGCCGCTCTTGCTCAACATACCTCTCTTTTCCTCTTCCACTATTTGTACTAAGATATCACACTATCATTTGAGAGACAAAATGGCTAAATTCCATGATAGTTGAACTGAGGTGCGCGTATATTTTGATTTTAATAATTCCCTTAAATTCTGCGCTAAAATCAATTTCACAAACTCATCTCTCACTCCACTAAAAGGTAATTTCTCATAATACCAGAATTTCTTTAGGTACAGTTATATACGCTGCAAGGATATTTTGCTCGAGTGAACTCATTCTTTTTACTTATACGCACACTTATCACTCTGTATCAAATAAACGATATCTTGAAATATATTCAAAAATAGATAACAGCATACGTTGGTGATAAATACCACATCTTATCTTTGAGTAAAACCTCATTGTATTTCGACCGCTCTTTATCGCAAAAGCTTTATACTATTCATGTTCTCACGAAGATTAATATATGTATGAGTGGAGAGCTGCTAGTTTAACATTAACTAGCTCTAGCTGCATTTTGTCATACAAGAATATCTAGCGTCTGTCTTATACGCCGTAATTAAACTACACTCTCTCAGCATTCTCAAATAATTATTCAACTCACTCTTATATATGACTCTGCCAAGAAGTTTATTTTACTTGGCACCTAGAATCGAATGCCTTTTGGCAGAATCGATGTATAGAGCTCAAAGATCTTCTTGCCCATATTCCTAGCATTACTTCTCCGAGAACCATTACTGCAGTTGTAGAATATAGAAGGTCCGTCGTTATATTCCTCACTCACTCTTCCCTTTTCCTATATACCCGTACTGTTCTTTATACTCTCAGAGTCTCGTGAGCTCTACCTTCTTCATCTTACAACCTTTCACTTTTATCCAATATTCTTTCGTATATTTTCGTCAGAAGGTCCATCAGTGAATAAAAAAAATCAACCTATATATTTAAATTATAAGCTTCCAGCATCTCCTATTACCTTAATATTATATCGGTATTAATTATTTAGCTTATTGACCCCACCTTTCATCTCTCCAACACTTTGTTCATCTAACTGATGATTCTCCCTCTCAGCTAATCCTTTCAGCTCCTCTCGACCTCCAACACCAACTCCACAGCCACTCCATATCCTCCTCCTGGACTTTACTCACCCTTCTTATCAATCTTTTAATTGCCTCTTTCATATTTATTCTATATTATATAAATAAATTCCTCACCAGTTATCTCTCCGCTTCATCCTCTACTCATTCCTCTTACCCTCATATCATGATCTTGCAGCTTCTTCTACGTGTTCTACTGTATTCCTACATTTGCAGATTCTTCATATAATTTCGGTCCATCCATGCATTTATATCTTTATCTTTAACCGATACCCAATAAAAATGCAGACGATGATAAGTTTATATTTCAAGTTACTGGTTTAGGTTTTCTATCTATACGCCTTCGCCATCTTAATTAGCTTTTTCTTCCCTTCGCCAACATCTCTCGTTATTTCTCCTGCCAATTCTCTCTGTCTCCATCTATTTTGCTCTCCTCTTTATTCTCTATATCCTGCCTCATTCCTTGCCTGTACATATTTTATTCATACCCTTGTCTGAGGAGTTGTGGTAGGGTATACTTTACCTTCATTATTCTTCCCTCACTGTTTTTATTATTCATATTGCTTTAAATATTTAACTATATATATTGATTATTCGATTACCATATATAACTACACCATGGTGATAATGTCTTCCTTCCTAGTATATTATATATATCTATTACACTACTCTATATAATTACCTATAATATATATTATCATATAAAGAGTATATATTATATTTTTCTCTGCACTTCTTTAAAACATATGCTGCATAAGTTACTTACATTTTTCCTATTATATTCTTCCATTTTATAACTATATTAAATTTATATATATATTATATTAGTTATATATAGAGTTTCGGCATGCATTTCCGATTCATATATTCGTCTCGTTTTTACTTTGTTCTTATGAGCCTAACTTATCTCCATCTGATTATACTGCCTACTCTTTCTGCTCATTTTATACTTACATTCTACCTCCCTACTCTTTCTTCAATATTCACTCCACCATAACGTCTATTGAATACAGCATACCCAACTGGAACACTCCGGGATCACCTTTTACATTATTCCTTTATATCTCCTTTTATCGGAGACTATCAATGTAGTCTATCCCTGATTTTATTGATCGTATTGTTCCGTTCCTTATGATTTCCATCTATACCTTCGTAAAGATATAGCAATCTACTCTATGTTTTGTAAATAACGATGTTTTCAATTATTTATTAATAAGATCGTTTCTCACACAAATAATCAATACAACGCCTTTATCACCATGTGTTTTATATATTCTCACAAATGGTATCCAATACTTCTTACTCCATTCTCTTTTCTTTCACCTACTCTAAGCTCATTGAAAATTCATCCCATATCAACACGCCATACCTCTATCCCCTCCTCCTCCATCCCCACCTCTATTCTTACATCAATTCCATAAACTATAAGTAGTTTTATTATTTATCATCTGTAGCGCCCCATGTTGTGGTGCATATAACCTTGGAATATTCTATACTTTAATTATCGGCATATCTTTCATTAATTGTCGGAGCATTAATCTAAACTTCAAGTCAGTTGTTTATAGACGGAGCGGATTATTATCTTATGCATTACTGCTGTATATTATTCTTATGTACGCAAGCAAGTGTACTCTTTTTGAGGTGCCCATTTCTCAGAATATAATATTCCGAACTACGTATACTCTTCTATGTTCTCTTGAAACTTTATTTCCTCTCACAGTACTCAACTCTCCAGAAAATACTTTCATGTAGGAACTAAACACTTCTTTCTTGTTCACTACGCTCAAAACACTATCTACGTGCTTTTTTAGTTAACCACAATTCTACTCTCTGATACTCATTACACATCCACTAGCGAGCTCTCTCCCACTCTACGGCGCATACTTCCTCTAGAGCCATCATACCCCTATAAAGGGAAGTATTCTTCCTCCTCATGCGATCATTGTACATCGAGGAAGCGATAACATAATGACTTACCTCCTCCTTGTAGGCATCAAGACAAAAATGTCTTTTCTTCTAATATTTTCAACCGTAGTGTCTCAACTCTCTATTATAAATTCTTGAAAGTGTTTTAATTCTTCTTAATCCTTCACTTAACAACCGACACATACGATCCTTCATGAGATAAGTCGTACGTCTAAAACTTCATACTGCCGAGCTCGGCTCTCGCTAAAGCTACGGCCATGCTCTACTGGCTCGCGCGGATGCGTGAAGGGCTGGCGAGGACCACTGCTCTACTCCCGGCTCTCGCGTAAGCCTAACCTATTTCCTGCCTTACATAGAGCCTCCTTGATGAGTTATCTAAATTCGTTGGAAATGATACGTTGCCTCGCGGTATAATAGTCACTTAACGGTAAGGAGGGATCGGAATGGAAGAATTTAGGTACTCAATTAGCACAAAAACAACACAAAATAAAAACATATGATTTAGTATATTTTGATAAAATAAATAAAGGTATTAATAAATATATACGTTCTAATTGATAAACCTACTTGTTATTTATTAATTAGCCTTTAGATAAATGAAATTGTACTACCTTTATTCCTAATCTGTATATATATATTAATCCACTAAATTATAATATGTGTTAAATTTAATTTATTTAATTATTATTATTATTATTATTTTATTATTTAATTTATTTATGTATTAATTTATTTAATTTAATAATATTTTACATTATATTTAAATATTATTAATTATATAATTATTATATATATTTATTTATAATTAATAATATTATATTATATTATTATATTATTCTACTAGTTATTTTCTAATGCACCTCCATAATACGAGAATAATGATTATAATTTAATCATGTATTAATATCTAAAAGAAATCATTATTCTCATATTCATATGTAGTTATACTGAGTATTTGAAGTATTGAAATGGTAATGATGTTAATTTTGGCACATATTAATGTGAATTTAGTTGAAAGGTTGAAATATAGATTAGAGAGATTTCAAAATACATTTAACATAGAGTAAAATATAGATAAAATAGTTGGTTAAATAGGAGATACAAAGAACCTTAATATAGTAAAAACACAACACATATATATATAAATAATGAATTATAATAGGAGATAAGTATAATGGTAGAGCACGAGAGTCATAACAAACTAATATGTTAATAATAATAAAAGAAAACGAAATCGGAGAGAAATTCCAGATAAAATTATAGAGATATGTTAGGGGTGATGTTTTAGAAAATCTCAAAAAAGTCTATATAGAGAGAGAGTAGTATCAGACCCTTTATCGCGAAATATACTATTATCACAGAGAAATATATGTCTAGGCCCACAATAATGAAATAATAGATTCACCGAGTAAATGAAGCGAATATAGAGAATAGAGAAATACAAAAAGTATACAATTGAGAAGAAATGAAGATAAAATGGAAGGATCACAATTAGTAGAGCTTTGTCACTTTATTAACGATAGCCACAAGGCTCTCGATCAGAGAATTCATAATTTTAGATTATCCAACTTATACTACAGATTGAGAAATAATATACGTAAAAACCACTCATTTAAGAATATGAGGACGAGGAGATTAAAAATGCGAGATGGACTGATATGAGTATTAAATAGGTATGGGAGGGGAGTCACCCATTTAATAATTTTCGAATCTCTCATATACTAAATAAATCAATATAAATAAAAAACTCATAACAGAAGAGAGAGTAGAGGAGGACAATAAAATGAAGATGAAGAATTTCGCATAATAAAAAGATGATAATCAATAAATATAATAATAATATAAATTAATAATAATAATAAAATAATAAATAATAATTAATAATAATAATACATGATAATAATGAAATAATAATAATAATGATGTAAAAATAATACGCACTCATTTCCAAAATTATTATCCTCATTTACTTTAATTAATTATTATTATTAAATTTATATTATTATTATTACTTAGATTTCTTAATTATTATCTTATTATTTAATTAATTATTATTATTATTATTATTATTATTTTTATTTTTATTTTTTATTCTTTTATTTTTTATTTTTATTATATTATTTAAATCTCCGAGTTATCGCTATATTCTAATAAAAGTGTATTTTACGATATTATTATTTATTTAATTTAATCTATTATTCTCAGGAGTGGGTGAATTATTAGAAATTTTAGGATTATTATTAAATATTATCATATTTTAAATATATATTATTTATATTAGTATTTCTATTATTCTGATTAATTACGTCTCCAAAATAATAATAGATATTGAGAGGCACTATTTCGTTAAAAAGATCGCTAATCACATATCTATATACTGGAGATCCAATAATAATAATAATAATAATACCTAATTACTAATCATTAGTGATTACATTAATACTGATAATAAATAATAATATAATAATAATAATTCTATAGTATAATAAATAATAATAATAATAATAATAAATAATAATAAATAAATAATAATAAATAAATATGAATAATAATACATACCTTATTGCATAAAATAATAAATAATAGCAATACAATTTTATGTTATTACGAGTAAGAATAAATTAATCAAGTCTATAAACGCAAGTCCGTACATAGATACTAGATAATAATAATAATAATAACTATAATACAGAATAGACATTACAATATTCCAGAGTTCATGGAAAATAGAATCAATAATGAAAGCCTCACTCACAAAACATAATAATAATAAGCTTTATATTTGAATTTTATAATAATAATAAACAGGGATAGAAAATCCATATTTAAAGATATAATAAGAGCCAATACAACTGATTAAAAATAATAATAATATTTATAATCTGAATAATATTTCATTTATCATCACACTGAATTGACATGATATTACACTAATATATAATTAAATCAAAAACTAAATAATATATATATAATAATATTGTATTTTATAATAATAATAAATAATACATAATAATAAAATATAAATAAAATAACTACCTAACATCCTATCCCTTAAATAAATAAATCTATATATAATTTAAATAATAGATTGTATATTATACCTGTATTTATTTATTATTAATAAATAGTTTTAATAGAATCCTATATTAAGTTATACCGTAAATTATCTTATTATTATATCTTATCTTATTTCTATTATCTATTGAGTATATTAGTGATTCAATTATTATTATATTTATTTCTATTATACTATTATTATTATTTAAAATATTTCATTATTTTTTATTATTATTATCATCCGATTTTATCTATTACAATTATTTACTTTATATTGTATTATTATTACCGGATTTAATTCGATTATTATTATTTATTATTAATCTTCCATTTACTCTTTATTAATATCTTAAAAAGTATTTATTAAAGTTATATTATATTTATTAAATTTTATTACATGTGATTTTATTATTATATATATTTTTATTTATAATATTCTTAATGTGATTCACAATTTTGATTTAGAAAAAGGGTACGTCTTCAAGTACTGAATGCCTTCCATTTTAATGCTTATATTCTTACCGAAAATACGCTGTACAGAAATTAGAGGGAAAATGAAACAGACATAGCCACCCCTGAGACTACTCGTAAATATATATTAAGTTAATATTTACATCTATAAAAGGCAATCCGCTGAAGGCATGATTCACATGACATATCTAATTAGTAAAATGAACAAATGGGCTTTTTTTAAGGGAACAAACTTACAATGGTTTAATAAGCTACTTAAAGGAGAGATCTCAATATCGATAAAACTAAATGTAAAACTAATTTACAATAACCACACTTCAAAACATCAATCGGCGTAAACCCCAGGGCTCAATTCTTGGACCGTATTTTTTATTTTAATAACTCATTGGGAATGCTCCCGCTTATGAACGAAATCTGATCTTACATTCTAGGTTGTTTATTACATGGCTTTATTTTATTCATGATTTTATCGATGTCCGGAACTGAAAGATGTTTCCACTTGAATAAAGAATAAGTAGTTTCCAGAATCTTATTCTAAATGGATAGATGCTAATAAACTATTATTTTTAAATTTAAAATAAAACATTCATTACATAATTTTTAGCTTTCAATCATTAACGATTTAAAAAAATAAAATTAATAATATAGAACTGAATAGGGCTGCAAATGCTAAAATATTTGGATTAACAATCGAGTAGTAATAACTGAGCATTTAAGAACATATTAATAACCTAGTTAGCAGACTGTCGAGATATCTCAGCAATGTAATAGTCCAACTCATTACGTCCCCTTTGTTACCAGTTAAAATTTAAGAAGAGTCATTATGCCTACGGGCTAATTTGAGCGAAATTCCTTAAGGAAATTAGGATGTCTACTCTTCACGAATACAACCCTCCACTTTATACATTTAACTAGGAAAGTCTTCCATAGTCTAGCGGAATATCAGAGAGAATTAAATCAGTAATACCACCCTGTAACTTGTATACCCAAAAGGCGATTTTAGCTTGCTCGCCTCATTAAGCAATGACAAGAGAACTTTTACAGCCGATACACAACCCAAGCCTAGCTTTCAACCACACTAGAATAAATAAACTCGTGAGCTTTTGCTAGATAGACTTGCTCATATCATAGTTGAGCTACCAGGAAGAGATACATAAAAATTATCCATAAACAATGCAATCGCGTGACCTGCTTGCTAGCAAAATATTCATGTATATAGTCAGGAACCAAGCGAGAGAGAGCCGCTATGCTATATCAAATAAGACTAACCACCAGATAAGAACTCATCTTCCTTACAGTAAGACCGCTACCCTATTTACTGTATTATGAACTGGAACACATAGACTTTCAGGAAGCTTCCATAGCGAAAAATAAAGCAAGCACTAAACTTTTCAACTCAATGCCACAAGAAATCAAAACCGAAAACTCTACCCAAATCTTTTACTACAAATATAACTATATTAAAAAAACATATTATATAAAATAATATTAGAGAAAATATTATCACTAACCCAGGGGAATTACAGACCTACGTAAGAAATGTGCCCCACACGAAATAAAAGGAACCTATATACTAAGGGACTACTACCATACAACAAAGAGGAGGATTATTAAATGTTTTATTATTATATTTAGGACATTTCGTTGGATCATTGCTCGGAGGAAAGATTAATGTAATTATATATTATTTATGTATTATTAATGTATGTATTATTATTATTATTTGTAGGGATTATTGAGTCGTGAGATATTATAAGTTATTAATTATTATTATTATTATTATTATTATTATTAATAGTATGAGTGGGATAATATTGTAATGAATGTAAGTTAATATTATTATTATTTATCAGACTTAATTTGAATGAATAGGATTTTGTATTATTCTAGTATTTGTTAATTAATTTATGTTAGTGATTATATTCTGAGAAGAAGTTATTATGAAATTTATTATTATTAATTTGAGTTAATAAAAAGTACTCTATGGAGTGTCTATTAGTGTAAATTTTATTAAAATTAATTATTAGTTTAAGTGGAATCCTACAAATTATGATAAAACTTATTATTATTGCTTAAATTAATCAATTATTATATTATATTATACTTATTATTATGTATTGATATATTATTGGAGTATCTAAGTTAAGTTTATGTTGATCCTATCTTAATTGAGTTGTGATAAACATGATTGTAGCTAAGAGTTATTGATGATTATTATGAAATTATTGGTGTCAAATTTATTTGATAAGGAATTAGTGAGACCGTTAATTATTGTAAAATGTGATATAGAGTGATTTAATTTTGGAATTATTTGTTTTGTCGTAGTTGCTTTTATTATTATTAATTCCTTCAAAGATTATTATTAATATTATCATTACTATTATTAATTATTATTATTATTGTTATTATTTATTATTATTATTATTAATTGTTATTGTATAGTTGTTATTATTGATTATTATTATAATATTATTTTATTATTAACAAATATTATTATTAATAATTATTATTAATTAATGCGCGAATTAATTAGTGACTTATTTTATATATTTCAAATAATTATGATTGTTCTCACCTTAAAACACTATTGGGGATTCGATCCATATGGAGTATAATTACTAAGCATTGCTATAATAAAAATTATTATATATCTTTATTTAGATAAATAATTTAATTGGATAATTTTATGAGATTGAGTAATATGAGTATTAATTAAAGTATATGGTAATTTATTATTGAGTTATTATTAATGATTGGAGGAAGGAATTATTAGGTTATTATTGAGGAAGAGTGATTTAGTTATTAACTTTCATTAGGAATACGTGGTTATTATAAGTATATTTTTCAATTATATTAGTTGTGTATATTGTATTTAATTATTTAATTATTAATTTATTGAATTATTAGTTAATATGAATAATAATGAGAGATATGTAGATATGATTAATTGATGTATATTATATATTATTTGAGGGATTAATCCTATATTTGGAGAGAATTGTAATTAATATCATAAATAATAAAATTATTATCATATTTATTATTATTAGTTCTTATGATTATTATCAGTAATTATTATTGTTTATTAATTATTATTATTATATTATTAATATTATTTTATTATTATTATTATTATTATTAGTTAATACATTTTATTTTTGTTATTATTATTATTATTATTGTTCAGTCATTTTATTAGGTCCATATTATTATTATTATTATTTTGGTGTCACTTTCAATTATTATCAGTTATGTTATTCCTATTTACTGTAAATTATTTTTTATTATTATTATTATTATTATTATTATTGTATTATTATTTATATATTATTAATTATTAATTATTATTATATTATTAATTATTTTATTATTATTATATATTTGGATTAATGAGTATCAGTGTACGAAGATGAAGCTAGAATGTATTATTATGAAAATTCAAGATGAAAATTTATTTATTTTGTAATAGATAATTCATGAAATTCTTATTATTATAATTATTATATATATAAATAATAGTACTATCTCATAGTTTTGTCACAAATGATAATCTATTTTCTATATCAATGAGGATTGAAACTTGTTCCCTAATTATTACTATATCACGAATCTGAATATATAGTATATTATTGGTGATCACATTGAAATATTCATCGACACACCCTATTCTAATTATATTTTCGTTAGCTAATTATCCATTCATAGTATAAATTTCTACTATTGAGTGTAATGTATAATCGTTATGGGATTCACCATATAATAGATCTCAATCCATAAACTAAATTGCTTAAATTTCAGCTTGCAGACTGATATAAATAAATTAAGTGTATGTAGTGGCATCAAAGGACACACATGGTGTATAGCAAGAATGTATTAGTAGCACCCCTTTCAGAAATTGGTATAAAACATTAAGTGTTTGTATTTACTACAACTAAATATTGTTAATATAACTTTCACCACGCGTGAATAATAGAGGTATGTTACGCTTGATGCGGATTTTGTAAGTCTTCTGAATAAAGCATTTCCATTTCCATTTCCATATTATTGTTGTTGATTATTGTTGTTATTATTTTATTAAATTATGATATATTATTATTATTTATTATTATTATTAGAGGAAATTATGATTGATAATGAATTATTTAATTAAGTTAAGTGGTGATATAGGATGATGATATAAGAGGGGAGGGAGGAGTAAATGACCAGAAGAGGGCAGTGATCAGATTATTTTATTTTATTATTATTGATTATGGTAGAAATTAAGATTAGGTTTTATTATTATTCAAGATAATACATATTATTATTATTATGTATATAATTATTTTATCTTATAAAATTTTATATTATTTAATTATATATTATATTATTGGAGCTATTATAAAAATTAGCTTATTATGAAGATTTTTGGAAAGAAAAAAACTTTGTTGACTATAAGTATAATTGTATAATTTTTTATTATTATTATTATTATTATTATTATTATTATTATTATTATTATTATTATTATTATTATTATTATTATTATTATTATTATTATTATTATTATGAGGGCAATTTTCCTCCACTTAAAATTAATAAAATAGGGAGTATTATGTAAAAATAAATTTTTTAAAAAAAAATATATGTTCATCAGCAAAGATTTCATTGTCCAACCCTTACACCTAGCTTACTCCTACACCTCCCCCCTCTACACCTCCCACCCTACACCTCGCCCCCCTACACCTCCCCACCTCACAAACAAGAGGTCTCCTGTTGAATATATCTCGGTTACAAATGGTGATTCGGAATTTAATCCGATTATGGTAGATAAAAATAAGTGCCAATGTGTGACTCGATAAGAAACTGACATTCTATAATCTATATCGTCACGTGACCGATGAATTTACGATGCCAGCGCCATTATAAATTAAACGACATTTTATGACGACACGCAAATGTACGTCAATAGTGTTTTAGATATTTTTTTTTTTTACTATTTTCAAAACTACCTGAAGATGTCGCTCTATAATGGCTGCAATCTTCCTCTAAGAAACTTGAAAAAAATATTTGAAAAATATATATTCAAAAAATAGGGGATAATACCCCAAGATTCTAAAAAATACCCCGAAAACCTGAATTCTCACCTCATTCAATAATGCTTTTGTTTATTTCATTGTCTAAAGTCGTTTACGTCGACGTTAATACTTTTTGCTCTAAAGAATAATAAAACTATTAGATTAAACGACACCCAAGGATATATAATGATATATTATTATATATATTATATATATATATACTATATAAGTATATATAATATTATATATATATATAATATATATATATACTATATATATATATATATATATATATATAATTATTATATAATATAGATATATATATTAGATATATATTTTATCACTGGCATTTACCTATTTCTAGTGAGGAGAAAACTGTCTCTACGTAGTTGCTACCAGGGATCCGGAAGAGGGATTGAACACTAACTCCATATATATAGTGTTTGCAAGGAATCATAGGATAGGTACTATAGTATAATTATAGTAATATATATATTATATATAATATATATATAATATAGTATAATATATATATATATATATATATATAATATATAATATATATATATTTTATATATATATATATATATATATATATATATATATATTATATATATAATTATATATTATATATATTATTATATGGTAGTCTAAATTAACCAGAAAATCTCAATATCAATTAAATGTGTCTATTTCTCTTCTAACAAGATACATATTAAATGTAAGTATTAAAATAAAATTGTTGTTAAGTTATATAATATATATATATATATATATTATATATATATATATATATATATTATATATATATATATATATATATATATATATATTATTTATATATTATATATTATATATATATATATATATATATATATTAGTGATGCAGGTACATCCGCATCCGCATCCGCACATTTTTAAAGATCCGCATCCGCATTCCGCGCTTTGCCCTGCGGATGTTGCGCGATATTTTATTTCCGAGATTTGATAAAGAATTTTAATAATAAAACTTAAGATGAATCTGAACGCAACCTTTAAATGAGAGACAATGGGACTCAACTGAACTATGTATGATGAACTCATGAATCTCGCAGCATGGAAAGTTTCATAATAATTTGGATTCAATCAGAGTCTCATGAGATTAGGGATGCCAAAAACATCAGCGCTCTGACCAGCTTTCTGTCTGCCGAATATAAATACATTAAATCTCAAACGCTAAGAAGCCCATTTTAAAAACTTCTCAAATGAAAATCGATGAACGATTTAAAAAGAAATGAAATGATGTAATAAAGACGACCTAGAAAAAGGTTTTTTGTTTTTTTTTCTGTGGAAATTTATGACCTTCATACTATTGCAACTTACTTAGATTCCCGTTATAAGGCAATTTTTTTTAGCCAATATATAGAGCAAGTTAAATCGTTACTTTGTGTTTGCAGTTGAAAAAACTTCAATCCGAACATCCTATTAATTCGCCACCCATTAAAAAGAAAAAAATATAACGAAATCTACAAAACCCAACACCTCCTAGAAATAAATCAATAAAGATTCACTGGAAGAGGAAGAATTTTACAGTCCAGTAGTGATGGAAGAAAACACGCATTACCAAAAGATTTGGTGGAACAAATGATTGAAAACTATCACCACAAAAACGACTAGATCCAAATGATGATCCTATTAGTTGGTGGAAAGTTAACGGAAAATTTTTACCCACGCTTGAGTAAACTTGCAAGGGAATACTTGGCCTGTCCCCCAAGTAG
Organism: Trachelipus rathkii; assembly: GCA_015478945.1. Classification (NCBI taxonomy): domain Eukaryota; kingdom Metazoa; phylum Arthropoda; class Malacostraca; order Isopoda; family Trachelipodidae; genus Trachelipus; species Trachelipus rathkii. The sequence continues at coordinate 44,747 of JABUQX010092663.1, forward strand.
TGTTCCAAGTGAGAGAGTAATTTAGCAATGCTGGGCTAATCTATAATAAAAAAGAGAAACAGATTCTCAGCAGAAAAGGCAGAAAAAATTGATGTTTCTCAAGAACAAACCTCCTATATTTGAATTTCAATATAGTCGCATAAAGTATATAATTTATTGTAAAATCTCTTTCATTAAGGTTCGGAGGTTTGGGGAAAGAGGTTGGTGGGGGTGCATTTGAGTTGGCGTCCGCCGTCCCCACACCCTGTAACAATTATATTAATAGAATTGTGGTTAAAACTCGAAATATATGTAATATATATATATATATATATAATAATATATAGTATTATATATATATATATATATATATATAATATATATTTATATATATATATAGATTATAGTATATGAATATATATATAATATTATTAATATATCATATATATATATTATATATATTATATATCAAGACATCCGCATCCGGCATCCGTGCATTACCGCATCCGCGGGAATGTTAAAATCAAACATCCGCAATCCGCATCCGCGGATGCGCAAAAAATGACATCTGCTGCATCACTAATATATATGTATATATAGTATATATATATATAGTATATATATATATATATATATATATTACTTATATATATATATAATATTATATATTATAGTATATATATATATATAATATATATAATAGTATGGGGTGGTAGTAGGGGGACCAGTCTGGGAGAAACGAAAACCCTCCTAGCAAGTGACCCCGTGTCCTGTCTGCCATGCATTTGCTGTATAGCGAAATTAGAGTATTGTTTTAGTTTTACAAGCACCCAATATACTTAAGCTCATTTAGGGGGGGGTGGGTGGGGCGGCGGGCCCCCAGGGAGGGGTTGGGGGGGAGGGGGTGGGGAGAAGCAGCCCCTAAGGCGGGGGAGGGCGGGCGGCGCGCAGAGGGGCAGGGGGGGGGGTGGTGGTGGGGGGGCGTAGCGTAGCGGTGCTGTAGCGTTGGGGGGCGGGCCCGGGCGTGTGGGGGGGGGGTGTGGGCTTAGGGAGCGGGGCGGGGCCCCAAGCCCCGCGGATGGGCGGGGTTCGGTGCTAGCGGCGAGGTGGCGGCCGGCCGGCCGGGGCCCCGGGGCGCCGGGGGCGGCGGGGCCTGAGGCCGGGGGCGGCGCCGGTTGCGGCGGGATCGACCGGTCCCGCTGATTTAACTCCAAATTTCATAAATTAATCTAGCAGGAAAAAGCAATAAAAACTTGCAAATATTATATCTATAATTTTTTTTTTTTTTTTACTTTTTTCTTGCTACTAGCAAAGCATTTTTATTTTTAAAATATCATTGAAAATTATTTATAATTTTATTAGTCAATTAAAATGCAAAAAAAAAAAAAAAAAAAAAAAAAAAAAAAAAAAATCAAGTTTAAACACTTTTTTTTACAAATATGTCAGTAAGAAGGTATAAAGAAAAATCTTCAACATTCTTACTTCCCCATAGGAAAATTATCTTTTACATTATTTCCCACAAAGACATATATTTTTTTAATTACAAAAAAAAAATAATTGCGTCGTCCAAGCAAAAAAAGGTCATATTAATATTAATATATATATATATATATATATATATATATTATAGTATATATATATATATATATTATATATAATATATAGTATAGTTATAGTATATATATATATATATAATTATATTACTATATATTATATATATATATTATAATATTATATATATTTAGGGGCACTGGTGGGCTAAGAGGGACGAGCAGTTGCTCTCCCTTTTGCTTGAGCTTTCTAAATATTAAATTAAAAACTTAAATCACGTTGACCTTATTCCGGATTTTCATAAAACTTAATATATCGTTTAAATAATAAAAATGAAGAGTTAATAAGTAAAAATATATAATCGTAAATTTAAAAAGTTATGAAGTTTTCCAAATTTTTTATTTAAAACTTTGAAACATTTATCTATGAAGGCCTTTTCTATAATACCGACACCAATCGATTTTCATGAAATTCGTGTGAAATGTTTGAAATAGGCGGTAAAGATAGAGAAGAAGAAGAAAAAGAAAAAATCGAGAAGAAGAGAGAGAAGAAAAGAAAGAAGATAGAAGAAGAAGAAGAAGAAGAAAGAAAGAAAAAAAGAAAAAGAAAAGAAAAAGAAAAAGAAAAAAAGACTAGAGAAATGTCTTATGGAATGTTATAACGTCTCTTGGTTTGAAAATTGTAAATATTTTATTATTTCCCTACTAGTCACTTGTCGGGGGTACGGGGGCGGAGCACGTAGATAAATGTTCGTGTGCCATGCATTTACCACATTTCTCAACTATTTTATTAACTTCTTTATTGTTTACTATATATTTCAAGCATTTTCTGAAGTTTCATGAAAACTAGATATAGTTGGTCTATTTTGATAAGGTCCTAATATTATTTTAGTTTTTTAGAATTATTTTAACTTGTACATTGTTTGGAGTATACTTCCCTTCTGACATTAATTTTTATCTCTATTATATAAACCCACAAATAAGCGATTTTAAGATCATTTCCTAATTCTTTCTCTTTTGATAAGCACCAAAATTTAATTAGGTCACTAAATGATAAAATTTATTAATTTAGAAATTTTTGAGTGTTTTTTAAAATGAAATTTTATTTCCCTCTTGGTGTACCTTGATTTTCCTCGAACTTCGATGGATGTCCTCGACCCTCGACTCTTTTCGATGAATTTGAACCTCTGTTTGTTTTTTACCTGCGTGAACCATTCCATAAATGAAAAGAAACTTTTACACGTAGTTTTGCAGATTTTACTGGAAAGCATAAAATGTGTTTGATCACTGTCCGCAACCCCCTTAGAATTGACTATTAGGATCATATACTAAGAAATACTATAAAAAAAAAAAACAAAAAAAAATCAAATCTGACGAGTCTTAAAACATAACAGGGTCCTTATATATATTATATATATTATATATATTAATATATTATATCATATATTATATATATATATTATATCATATAGTACTATATATATAATAGTATATTTATGTGTGTGTTTGGGTGTGTGTGTGTAGGGGTGTGTGTGTTGTGTGTTGATTGTAATGTGTGCTGGTGTGTGTGAAGCTTAAATTTTTTTCAAATTGATACTTTTTTGTAGCATTATTTATTTTCAGTAAAATAAAGAAAAGAAATTAAATTACTTGGTGTTTGCCTCATTATCGAATTCTTTGTTTTCACAAATTACATACGATATATCGAAGCGCATTCCAAACCTCTACTAAGTATCCCATATATATTTATATATATATATATATTATATTAATAATAATTTAATATATATATAGTTATCTATATAATATCTATATATATATATATATATATAATATATTATATATATTATATAATATATATATATACTATACATATATATATATAATATATATATTATTTAGTTATAAATATTATATATTATATATATATATATTATATATATAATATATATATTATAATAATATATACATATATATATATAAAGTCATATAGTATTATTAACAATCAATGGTCCCAGAGTGCTAACTTAAAGCTAACATCATTTGTAACTCAGAGAACGGCAACATCCTACAGTAAAAATTACGAAAGATTCGATTCCCGAAGGATCGAATCTGAGTCGAAAACGCCTTCCTGTAAAGTGAATCGTTTTTTACTCACATCTTGGTCATGCTCCGCTGCCGCTCCGGCTCAGCCTCTTGAGTGCCAATATAATAGTAGGTAGTACGTGATACAAGCCATATTGAGCGGCAGGCCTTTTCGATACGAAGGAATAGAGATATAGGTCTGAAACTTGGAATAATCTATATATGCGTTAAGCTCGAAACAGGGTAATATTTCAAGTCTCAGGTAGTATATTAGAGGGGGTCGCCCCCCGGAGGCGTCGACCGTAAATTATTGGCGCTTGTACGCGCGTTGTTGCGGATCTGAGCAGCGAGATTGAGGCCTAAATCGAAAACACCTGGAGGTCAGAACAGACCGAAGTCTGTCTGACCGACAGACACAGACGAAGGTCTGTGTTTGTCTGTTTGTTTGTTATTATTATCTTTTTTATATTATTGTTCTTGTATGTTTTAATAGGGCTATATATTTTTACAGTAAAAATATTATAAAATATTTTATTGATTATTATATTATTATTATGTATTAATTATTATTAGATTTTAATATTATTACACGAAGAAGTGACCCGAAGGATGCACTTCTGAGTTTGTTTGTTTAAGCCTTCTGCGTCCCTTCTCGTCCCTCTGTGTTTCCGGGTTTCTGCAGCCGCATCGCATGCGCACAGCTCCGCTCCTCCACCGTTTGTTTGATTCGCCGACAACAACGACTCCGTTGTTCCGCGCTCCGATCCGGCTCCGATTCTGAGTCTGCCCTGTATAGCTTATATATCACACTATTACAAGGGAGAGATGATTTTTAGGCCTAAGTTTTTGATCACGTTATGGTTAATGAGGCGGAAAACCTAGGATAGAGTTATCTATCGGGTAAAATTTGGAGGGATGTTAATGGTGAAGTTAACCTTATTGTTAACCAGTGTTAAATTGTAGTGAGAACCCATGGGGGGAATGCTGGCCCCAACTCAAAACATTAAATATTGGCGTAGAAAGCTGAAAAACTTGGTAAATCACCAATGCTTGATATAAGGTATCACATCCATATATGGGTTGAAATATTCCGTACACACCCAAAGGAGGGTCACCCTGAAGCCCCTCAAACCTGAGAAGTCGGTGAGAGAGTGATAAGAGCGACGCGGTGACGAGGGAAGAAAAAATAAAAATAATAAAGGTAATTGACAATTAAAGGTAAATAAACAAAAACAATACACAATTTGAGCATTATGAACTTAGCAAATGTGTAGCGTGTTTTACATACCTAAAGCAGTGAATTAGTAAATCAAACCATCCAACCACCATCCGCCACCCTCCTGTCCCAGTTTGTGATCTAATTGATCGATTGATTATTGATGTCAAGTCAAATTTTTTTACTAAAATTGTAAGTTTTTACATACCCTAAGCAGTAATCAAGATAAATCACCACCAACCACCTGCAATGCCTGCACCTCTCCCTGTCCAGTTTTGATCTAATAGATCTATTCGATCTATTGATTCAAGTCATATTTTTACTACATTGTAACGTTTTACATACCTCTAAAGCAGTAAATCAGTAAAGTCAATACCACCATCTCCAACCAAATCCCTGCAATCCCCCTCCTGTCCATCCTTGATTCAAGTCACATTTCGACTGGATCAAGTCACATTTCCGAGTATCATTTGGATAAACATAATACATAAAATCAATTCTTATACGACATCAATCAATTATGTTGACCGTAACCAAGTTGTTCAACATTAAAATAAAGCTTACTTAAGCATCATTCTGAACTATGAATAACCACAACGAAAACCTGACACGCCTTAAATATGAATAAACTGTTAACGTTAACCAAGTTTCATACTAACAGCAGTAAAGTAACTAACATCGCATACCTAAAACGTAACTTGATTCACACTCTTGTCAAAGCATAATCGCTTCACAATATTATGAAAAATTATTAATCCATATTTTCAATAAGTTGGCATGAAGTCAATTTATATTTAGATTAACGTTGCTGTGCACTTATAGTAATTATAAACACTTGAAATTATAAATAATTTAAAAATGGGCTTCAAGTTTGGAGAAAGAAAATTCATGTAATCAACGTCTTAGACCTTCAATTATTTGTTTTTAACTTATTTGTTGAAATATATTGGCTTTGTTTCTTTTTTAATCTATTTATTAAATTATTTACCTGTTTATATTTCTGATGTCCTTATTAATTAGAAATAATAGGAATTAAAAATATAACAGTTGATCTTTGGGCACAAAACATGTTTTCTATCACAAATTTACGGGTTTTCTTTATTAAAATTTTAAGGCGTAACTTTAACAAAAGAACAAATAAATTTCTCTGCATTGCAACTGAAATTGAACATTTTTATTTACCTTTTCTGTGTCATACTCGTCAATGTATCGATTTGACTGATATGGAACCAAGGCTCTGGAATCTGTTACCCCAGACATTGATTAACTTAAGATTCTTATTCCACACCCATGATTAAAATTCTTCTTTATAGAGGTGTTTGTGTGTGTGTGTGTGTGTGTGTGTGTGTGTGTGTGTGTGTGTGTGTGTGGGGTGTGTGTGTGTGTGTGTGTGTGTGTGTGTGTTGGTGTGTAGGTGTGTTGTGTTCGACATTTTTTTTAATCTAAAGAGTAATTAAAATGAAATATGATGAATTAAACATTGATTTGAAATTAAAATAAAATCTAACAAAGTTAACTGTTAAGACATACTCTCTCTCTCTCTCTCTCTCTCTCTCTCTCTCTCTCTCTCTCTCTCTCTCTCTCTCTCTCTCTCTCTCTCTCTCTCTCTCTCTCTCTCTCTCTCTCTCTCTCTCTCTCTCTCTCTCTCTCTCTCTCTCTCTCTCTCTCTCTCTCTCTCTCTCTCTCTCTCTTCCGAGGCATGCATGAGCATTCCTAGGGAGTAATAAGTAAATAAGTGAAAGCTGAACCCCAACCCAGCTACCACTCTCCTATTAGTCTCTTGCCACTCTCAGAACGTACCTTATAGTTATTCTATCATACCTCCAATTCTCATACACCTGCTATATATATATGTAGTATATATATATATATATATATATATATATATAGTAGTTATATATATATATATATATATATATATATATATATATATATATATATATATATATATATATATATATATATGTATATATATTTATATATATATATATATATTGGACAATGGAACGTATATGATTTTTCTTTCATATTCGCGAATACGAATATGAATACCAATATTATGAAACCCACTCTTCTTATATATATATATATATATATATATATATATATATTTTATGAATATTTTATATATATATATATATATATGATATAGATATATATATATATATATATATATATATATATATATATATATATATATATATATATATATATATATATATATATATATGTCTTAAGTTAACTTACCTGGAACCACCGCCTTTTTGGAATGAAGTTTTGAAACTTTAATATTGGAAATTATGTAATCAGCTGAGTTATTTTTGAGGATACACATTCCTCTTCGTCATCATAACTAGAAGAAAGAATATTGCTCATGGCTTTTGATAAAGATATGTTTGTGGGAGTTGAAGGCTTATTTTTCTTACGTAAAAGTTTCTTCAGTTTTAGATCTAGTACGTTGAATGTCTCCGCATTTTTTTTTCAGTCAACACTGTTATTTTTCCAATCACAGTTTGATGGGTAAAAGGTTTTGTTTTATATCTAGGGTCCAGTATTGTAACTGTGGCATATAAATCGTTATTTTCCACAAGACCAAACCTCTTTGTCATTTCTTGCAAGAGAGTTTCTTTTATTTTCATTAATCTCTGCTCTTCCTGCGATGAAAGTATATCCTTTGAGTTGTTATCATGGGAGTAACATCAGATATAGATGAATATATACCACTTATCTTATATGTGCTATCTTCAAAAGGTTTCAACAAACTAATGCATTTTGCTTGCAAATCATTTTCTGTGGATGTCATAGATTTGACTTTATTGGTTGAACTTGCATACAAACAAAGAGACTCATTTAATTCTCTCATTCTCATCATCATTTGGAGAGTACCGTTCCAGCGGGTTCCAACATCGTGCAATACAGAAAGC
>JABUQX010092663.1:62500-74546 GCA_015478945.1 Trachelipus rathkii
TTAATAACTTTAATGAAGAAACTAAATAATAAGTTTCTGAAACTGCTGTAAATACTAAATTAGATTAAATAATATACATTTCTCACTACAAAATTATTTTGATACAGGTTTTGAGAACAGTTACAATTCAATATGCTATGGTGAAGGTACAACTCCATAATGTATTTATGAGTTGAAAAACTCGGATTACTCGATATATATATATATATATATATATAAAGAGCAAAGGGAGTTATAGTAGATAGTATATATATATATATATATATATATATGTTATATATATATATATATATATATATATTATATATATATCAGTGATGTGCGAATTCGAATCCGGATTCGGATTCGAACATTTCCACATACCCGGATTCGGATTCGAATCCGAAGGTGCTGGATTCGGATTCGAACATTTTTACACATTCGGATTCGGAGCTCGATTTCGAATCCGAGTCTATTTCTTGTTTCTACAGGATTTCAAAAAAAAATCGAAAACAGAATAAAATTGCATCACCATTTAGGAGCCAATCACAGGAGTGCTGTAAGAGCCAATCAAGATGCATATTTCTATTATTATTGGCTAATCATAACGCCATAGGAGAAATAGTTACTCCTGAAACATTGGAAAAACATAATTTATAGAGAATATAAAAAAAAAATAATTTTAATTTTTTAATAAGATATTATTATGTTAATTATGAAATAGTTAATAAATTGCAATATTTAGTTAATTAACTTTTTAAAAAAATTATAAAAAAAGGCAAGTATATATATATATATATATATATATATATATATATATATATATATATATATAGTCAGCCTCTAGAAGAGCCACAATCCATATCTCAAAAACTACAATAGCTACCGGGAAAAGGAATACATTGTTGGAATGCTGGTAAAATTTTAGTTAGGAAAAAAAACTAAAAAACTACAATAGATACAGGGAAAATGAATACATTTTTAAAATCCTGGTAAAATTTTAGTTAAGAAAATGTAAAAAAAAAAGAAAAAAAAAATTATTGTTAATAATTATAGTAATATGAGGAAAAAGCCTATTTAGAGACCTTTTATACGGTACTCGTTAAAATAAATAGACTTTCTAGTATAGTTAATTTTTTTAATTCAAAGAATTTCAAGGGTACACCACACCGATATAGAATCGGCCTTCGAATTTCCGGGAACTACGGGACTATTTCCTCTGAGAGGGTCTCCGAACCCCCGCTCTTTGGTATTTGGGTGTCGCGGTGGTTCCTCCGCCCCTCTACGGGGTATGGAAAACGTCCCCCTGTGTTCTCCGCGGCTCGAGCCCCCCTACATTGCGGTGTAATACCTTACAAATAATATATATAGCAGAAGGAGAAAGAGTAGGGTCTCTATATATATATATATATATATATATATATATATATATATATATATATATATATATATATATATATATATATATATATATATATATATATATTTTCGTTCCCCCACCCTCTAGATCTCCCTAAAAAATTATTAATTTTTTTCTTTACATTTTCCTAACTCAAAATTTTATAAGGATTCCAAATATATTCCTTTTCCCTGTAGCTATTGTAGTTTTTTAGATTTTTAAAATTTTCCTAACTAAAATTTACCAGGATTCCAACAATCTTTTCCCTGCAGCTATTGTAGTTTTTGAGATACATTGTGGCTCTTCTAGAGGTTGGCCTATGTATATATATAGTTATATATATATATATATATACATATATATATATATATATATATATATATATATATATATATATATATATATATATATATATATATATATATATATATATATATATATATATATATATATATATATATTCCGAAGCCTTCGTTCGGTGAGGTTGTGCTTAAAGAAGTCTCTCGCTAAATTAGTTTTAAAACTCAATAAGTTTTTACAACGTTAGATAATTAATTAAAATTCTGCAGAAGTAGAAGTGTAATTTCTATTTCTTATTATGGTAATAAACTTTGGAATTTGAAAATCTATTGTGTACGATATCACTGTAATTAAAATAATGTAGTGTATAGTATAAAGACTGCAGCAAGGCATATTAATTACATGGAAGTTGAGAAATTATCGAAATGTCTGTAAATCAATTGTTGCAGAGAGGCTCGTCAGAAACAACTTTTTATTTCCGAAGTAAGGTTATTTGTATGCAAAACAACACAAAAGAAAAGACCCTAGGGTCCTAACTGTGTATAGAAGTTCGAAAAATTTAAAGAACTCTTTTTTTAACATTTAGAAGTTTCTAAGAACATTGTTTGTTTATTAAAGCTTTGCTGGAAATACATTGAATAACTCAAAATACGTGTATGTGATAATTGTTTAGTACTGGCCATATTGGAAGCATAATATATATTTAAGATACGTGATTAAAAAACAATTTTTGCTAACTTTGAAAGTGTTAACGTCATTTGTTGACGGGGTTTATTTGTGAAGATAAGTTATTGTTTGAGAAATCTTCGTTTGTGAATCTTTTGGGTGCGACACTGTAACTAAAATAATGTAGTGTGTAGTCTGGAGACTGCAACAAAACATATTAATTCCATGGAAGTTGTGAAATTATTGAAGCATCTTTGAATCAATTGTTGCAGAGAGGCTCGTCAGAAACATCTTTTTATTTCCGAAGTAGGGTTGTTTATGTGGAAAAAAAGAAAAAAAGAAAAAAAAGGAAAGGAAAATAAAAATAAAATAAAGAAGCAAAACAAAGGAAAACTATCCATAGTTCCTAAGGAAAGACCCTAAGGTTCTAACTTTGTATAGAAGGCGAAAATTTAAAGAACCTTTTTTTGTTTTTTTTATCATTTAGTGGTTTCTGAGAATATTATCTCGTTTAATAAAGTTCTGCTGAAAATATATTATATAACTTAAATACGTTTATGAAGAGTAGCATTATTGAAAAGGGTTGTTAAAGAATTTTAAATAAATAATAAGTAAATAAAGGTTTTAATAGATAATTAAGTTTTTAACGGGACTAAAGAAAAAGTGGTGTGGTGGGAGGGAGGGAGGAGGGGGGGAGTGAGAAAGGGGGTGGGGGAATAGATATAAACTGATAGTGTTTTAACTTTTTATTGTTTTTATATTATTTTAACGTATCTTGTTATTGTTATTGTGGGGTTGGTGAGCGGGGTGGTAGCCCTAGGTGTTGGGAAGCACCTAAGGTGGGGGTCCCAAAGGTACAGCCTGATTTGTTATAGAAGTAGGAAAGATGGGGGAGAGAGTGGTAATTAGAGGGAAGTGTAAGGAATGTGAGAGAGGGGTGTAAATGAGGATTTGAAGAGGGAGGAAGTGGGGTTGATGTTTGAGGAAAAAAGGTTGGATGTGTTAGGGATAACAGAAACTAAGTTGAAGGGAAAGAGGGAGTTGGATTTCGGAAAATACAAGGGTATGGTATCGGGGGTGAGCGAGGGAGGGAGGGCGGGGGAGGGGGTGGGAATAGTTATGAGAAAAGAGATGTGGGACAAGGTGAGATTGTGTAACCAGGTGAGTTCTAGGATAATGTGGGTTAAAGTGAAATTCGGGGGGGAAATGTGGGTCTTTATTTGTGCATATGCACCAGTGAATGGAGCGAGAGAGGAGGGAGAGAGAAAGATTTTGGGGAGAATTGAATGAGTGTTGGGAAAGTTTTTAGTAAATGAAAAATTTGTCTAGATTTGAATGCAGGAGGGAAGGGAGGGAGGTAGGAAGAATAATAGACCTTTGGGGTAGGGGAGAGGAATGATAATGGAGAAAGTCTGATAGGAGTTATGTGTCGAAAGAAGAAATGATAGTGGGGAATACTTGGTTAAAAAAATGATAATCATAAGTATACATGGAAGAGGGAGATAACGGGGGGGAAGGCGATACTAGATTATGTGTGTGTAAATGGAAAGATAGAGGTAGATTATTAGATGTAAATGTGTTTAGAGGGGCGGGGAGGGGATATCGGATCACTATTTGGTGATTGCCAGGATAAGGGTGGGAGGAGAGGGTGAGGGAAAGGGGTTAGAAGGGGTGAGGGGAAGTGTTAGAGGTTTAAGAGTGTGATGAGAAAGTATGTAAGAGGGAGTTTAGGAGAGGTATGGAGGACAGGTGGAGAAACGTGAGGGACGGGAATTGGGGAGGGGGAGGGGGAGTGGAAGAGATTTAGAGAGGCAGTATGTGAAGAGGCTAGAAGGGTATGTGGAGTAAAAGGGTGGGTGCAAGCAGAAGGAAAAGGAGGAATGCAGGAGTGAAAAGGTGAAGGAGGTGGTGAAAGGAAAAGGAGGCTTATGTGAAATGGGTTGGGAAGTAGGGGAGAAGATAGCTGGGAGGAATATAGAAGGTTAGAGTGGAAGCAAAGAGGGCGGTGGGAGAGGGCGAAGAGAAGAGCAAAAGAGGAATGGTGTAGAAAAGTGACGGTAAATTTGAATCGGGGAGTAAGATGTTCTGGAAAGAGGTTAATAAAAAGAAGAGGAAGGAGGGGTTAGGAGAGGATTAAGGGAGGAGATGGGGAGTGGATAGGAAGAGAGGATAGGGTGAGGAAGAGGTGGGGGGAGTATTTTAGTGGATTATTGAATGAAGTGGGTGGGGAGGGGAGGAAGATTTGCAAGAGGTGAGGGATGGGAAATGAAGTGGGGAGGGAGGGGAGGACAACACAAATGGAGGAAATTATTAGGGCCGTGAATAAAGGGAAAAAAAGGGAAGTCCGCAGGTCTGGATGGTGTGAGAATGGAAATGTTGCAGAAGGAAGGTATAGGGGTGGAGGAATGGCTGTATAGGTTATATAACATATGTTGGAGGAGTGGTGAGGTACCACAGGATTGGGAGGATGGATGTTTGGTTCCTCTGTATAAGGGGAAAGGGGATAGGATGGAATGTGGAAATTATAGAGGCATATGTCTTTTAAGTGTGGTAGGGAAAGTGTACGGAAGAATACTGATTGAGAGAGTAAGAGGTTAACGGAGGGGAGAATGGGGAAGAAATCAAGGAGGATTGAGGGAAGAGGGTGGGTGGAATCAAGTGTTCACACTAAAGATGCTTGTGGAGAAAAGTATGGAGAGGAAAGGGAAAGTGTATGGATGCTTTTTAGATTTAGAGAAAGCATATGATAGAGTGAATAGGGGTGAACTGTGGAGGGTGTTGGAGGAAAATGGGGTGGGGGTAATTTAGGGAAAGGTATTAGGGCTTTTTATTGGAATAGTAGAATGTGGAGATGTTAGAGGGGAGAGTGAGATGCTGGGACGGTGTGTGGATTGAGGCAGGGGTGTGTAATGTGCCGTGGCTATTTAATTTGTTTATGGAGAGTGTTTGCAGAGGAATGGTGAGGGAGGGGAGGGGGTGGAATTGATGAATGGGAATGATAGAAGGGAAGTGAACATGATACTGTTTGCGGATGATACTGCCCTAGTGGCGAAGAACGTGGAAGGGCTGAGGTATTTGGTGAGGGAGTTTGAGAGAGTGTGTGGACAAAAGGGGCTTAAAATAAATCCAGGTAAGAGTAAAGTGTTAGTGTTTGAGGAGGAGGAAAGTGAGGAGGGGGAAGGGTTAGAGGTTAGAGTAGGGGGGTAGTATTGGAAGAAGTAAAGATTTTTAGATATATTTAGGGATGGAGTTGGGTAAGGGGAGGGATGAAGGAGGAGATAGAATTAGAATAGGTGAAGGAATGAGGGCTTTGAGTGGTCTGAGAGAAATATGGAAAGGGGGATCTATCACAGAAAGTTAAGATAAGTATGTTTGAAAATATGTGCACCAGCGGTGTTGTATGGGTGTGAAACGTGGGGTTGAATGCCAGGTCAGGAAGAAGTTTGAAGTATTTGAGATGAAGGGGTGGGAGAGAGGTTTGTGGGGTTAGCAGAAGGGAGAGGATTAGGAATAGGGTGGTGAGGGAGAGGTGTGATTGGAGGAATGGTCTGGTGGGAAGAGCGGAGAAGATGGAATGTTAAGATGGTATGGGCATTTAGTGAGAATGGAGGAGCAGAGAGTGGTTAGAAGAGTTTGGGAGGCGGGAGGGGATAGGAAGGAGAGGAAGGGGGAGACCAAGAAGGAGGTGGATGGATGGAATAAAGGAGATGATGGAGGAGGGGGGATGGGGGAGGAAGAGGGTAGGGTGCTGGCGAGGGATAGAGAGGTGGAGGAGGTGGGTGAGGGCGAGAGGGAAGTGTGAATGAGGAGGCTGTACGCACCACTACCCTGTCAAGCGGGACAAAAGTGTATGTACAATAATAATAATAATAATAATATATATATATATATATATATATATATATATATATATATATATATATATATATATATATATATATATATATATATATATATATATATATATATATATATATATATATATATATATATATATATATATATATAGTGGCGTATCTAGGGGGGGTCAGGGCCATGGCCCCCCCCGAAATTTTTTAGACACTAAAAATTTTTAAGTATCATATCCGTTAATAATATTAAGTGCAGAGATTAAATTAATTTTATATAATTCGTCGCTGTTCGGAACAAATCTCGTAAGTCCTTTGGGGAAGCTATCGATCTATTGTTTTAAGGGTGTAATATCAAGTTGCAAGTGAATAGTTATAGTTTTGTACTTTGTGTTTAACATTTTTTGTTCTTGTTGTTGTTAAAAACTAATATATATAGGAATATATATATATATATATATATATATATATATATATATATATATATATATATATATATATATATATATATATATATATATATATATTATATATATATATATATATATATATATATATATTAGTGATGCAGCAGATGTCATTTTTTTCGCATCCGCGAATGCGGATGTTTGATTTTAACATCCGCGGATGCGGATGTTTAATATATATATATATATATATATATATATATATATATATATATATATATATATATATATATATATATATATATATATATATAATATATATAGATTTATATATAAATATATATATATATATATATATATATATATATATATATATATATATATATATATATATATATATATATATATATATATATATATATATATATATATATATATATATATATATATATATATATATATATATATATATATATTTATATATATTTTTATATAGTATATATATATAGTATAAAGAAAGATAGTTATGGTATATATATATATATATATATATATATATATATATATATATATATATATATATATATATATATATATATATAGTAAGATTTCTAGCACAATATATTAATATAATTGTTACCAGGGTGCTGGACGGGGACCCAACTCAAATGGACCCCATCAACCTCTTTCCCTAACCTCCGACCTTAATGAAAGAGATTTTACATGGATTATATACTTTTTGCACTAGTATTAAAATTCAAATATGGGAAGGTTGTGCTTGAGAGACATCAATTTTTCTGCCTTTTCTGCCTTTTTCTGCTGAGAGTCTGTTTCTTCTTTTTCATCATATATGAACAGCATTGCTAAATACTCTCACTTGGAACACTAGTTGGAGGACAGGCCAGGTATTTCTTTGCAAGTTTACTTTAGCGTGGGTAAACATTTTGCTTAATTAACACTCCACCAACTGATAGGATCGTCATATGATTTGTATCTATAGTCGTTTTTCTTGGTGATGTTTTGATAATGCGTGTTTCTTCATCACTACTGGACTGTAGAAATTCTTCCTATGAACTTGTTATTGATTTCCATTTGTAGAAGGTGTTATTCTATATTTATTTTTTCCTTATAATAGATGGCTAATTAATAGACTGTTCGGATTGCAGTTTTCCTGCAAATTTACTCAAGCGTGGTAAACATTTTGATTAACTTTCCACCAACTGATTGGATCATCATTTGAATCTCATCGTTTTTCTTGGTGATAGTTTTCAATCATTTACACTACATCTTTTGGTAATGCGTGTGTTTATTCATCGCTAATGACTGTAGAAATTCTCCAGTGAATCTGTTATTAATTGTAGAAGGTGTTGGTTCTTGTAGATTTTGCTTTTTCCTTTTAATGGGTGGCGAATTACTAGACTGTTCGGATTGAAGTTTTCGTTCTGGAACACAAAGTAACGATTTAACTTTGTTCTAATATCGTTACAAAAATACTTGCTTTATAACGGGATCTAAGTTAGCTGCAATAAGTATGAAGGTCATTAATTTCCACAGAACCAAAGCGTTTTTTCTACCTCTAGTTTAATTACATATTTCATTCTTTTTAAAACCGTCATCATTTTCATTTGAAGATGGTTCAAAATGCCTCCTTAGCGTTGAGATTAATGGTATTACATCGAGACAGAAGCCGTAGAGGCGCTGATTTTTTTGGTAGTTTCTTCAAAATGGTTTCAATAGCTTAATGCAGTGTAATATGATGTCATTTTCTAAATTAATAAGATTGTTAACTTTGGAATACGAACTGGCGTACGAAGCAAGAAGTTCTTTTAGCACCATTTTTCCATCATATGAAGTGTACTATTCCAGCGAGTTGGAAATGTCTTGGATAACATTAAGATATGGAATATCGAGCCGTTTTGAATTGCCTTCAACTCATTTACATTTTTATTTTCTTTTTCAGATTCATCTTAAGAATTTTTATAAATTTTTTTATCAAATTCGACAATAAACATCCGCGCAACATCCGCAGGCAAAGCGGATGGGGATGCGGATGCGGATCTTTACTAATGTGCGGTGCTCCGCAGATGCGGATGCGGATGCGATGTTACCTGCCTCACTAATATATATATATATATATATATATATATATATATATAGCATATATATATATATATATATATATATATATATATATATATATATATATATATATATATATATATATATATATATATATATATATGAGTGTATGGCGAAGACTAGTTTCAATCGTCATTTTCTCACATTTCTCTTGCCGATACGAGGTCTTCTCACTCATTTTATATGCTCTTTTAATTTGTAGATAAGAACTGTGTTGTTATTCCATCTATGTTTTTTTAATGTTGATATGTATATATAAATTCTAGGATTTTGTGTTCAGCCGGATTCTCAATTCTTTATTAAGTGTTTAAGCGTTCAAAGTAGCATTTGAAATTAATCTCCGTGATGCCACTATATAATTCAACACCGCCTCAGTGTAAAGTTATTTTTCAATTTCATCAGATCATGGATATTAGGAGATTCCTTGGTACGTACGTTTTACTTTAAATGTTAATAAAATTTTGTGTATTTACTTCTTAAAAGTAGGAGTTTTGTAACATGATCTTACTTGTCCATATGAGGTTAGCTTCATTTTAAAAAACTACTTTTCATTACAACACAGAAATTAGTGGTTTTCAACATGGTTTGCTATACTTTTAATTTTTTCTGTTAACATCTTCGAATGTTAGTAAAATTATTAGCCTATGACCATATGTGGCAGAGATTTATACAGTAACCATATGTATATATATATATATATATATATATATATATATATATATATATATATATATATATTATATATATATATATATATATATATATATATATATATATATATATATATATATCAGTTGGTTCAAGTACAAGTACTTGTACTTGTACTTGTACTTAAGTACATTTTTTGGAGTACTTGTACTTGTACTTGTACTTGCAGTTTCTAAAACCACTGTACTTGTACTTGTACTTGTACTTGTTTCCTTTGTACTTCTTTGGTAATTTGCAAAGTACTTGCAAGTACTTTGGCATTTTTAACTTGCCAATATTTTTTTTCTTTTTATCATTTTCCTACGTATTGATATTTTTTATAAATGTATTCTAAATAAATTTCCATTTATGAATGTAAAGTATGTCATTATATATATATGATCTGAGAAATTCCATTTCCCATATCAACAATGCCGCCTAAATATCTTAAAAGTGCAACAATTTGGTGAAAGCCCAGAGTGACTCGTGCAACATTGCATTTGCAATATCCTATAGTACCTTCTGAACGGGCCTAAAAATTTTCTATTAAAAATCAGTGACAAAGAAGAAACAGTGCTTATTAAAAATTTGAAAAAAAAGTGAAATCATAGTGAATATTAATCAAGAAAAAAAATAAACAATAAACAATATAAATCAAATAGTTAAGTACCGTGAAGAGTAAACTTGTATGAAGAAAAATAAATAAGTGGTAAATCGGTACATAAATTAAAACTATCGCTAGTAGAAACAAAATTTCCAAAGATTGCGCCAAATCGTTTCAAAATACAAAACGAACTTTTGCCTAACAACAACTCAAATGAGCGCATTATTTTAGGCCTAAAACTGTAGCCTAAGCATTTTGAAAAAAAAAATCAAAACAAACGTTCCTTGTCCCAGAAACTCTCTGTAAAACAAATCCACTTGAGGAAAATCTTCCCCAACAACAATGGAAAAAAAAGCGGGAAATAAGAAGTCTCCTTCATACCCACACGGGTGGAGAAGTCAACGACAAAACCCCCCATTCTCCCCCACAAATGGAGGTAAGCCTTACTCCCACCGAAACGAGACTCTTAAGAAAAGAAAGAGACCTTGTATATCTCAGAAAAATAAACGACAACAAAATAAAAATAAAAGTTTGTTAAAATAGAAGAAAAGTACGAACTTTTATAATAATAATAATTAGTACAGTGAAGAATGTTCGTAAGAAAATTAATAATAATAATAATAAAAATTAATAATAAGAGTGAATAATAAAAAATAATAATAATAATAATAATAATAATAATAATAATAATAATGATAATAATAATAATAATAATAATAATAATAATAATAATAATAATAATAATAATAATAATAATAATAATAATAATAATAATAATAATAATAATAATAATAATAATAGATCAAGTGGAAAAATAAATATGCTGCAATAAAATTTATTTTAAACATAATCAAATGGTAAGTGGTAGTAAAAAATAAAACTAAAAATATTAGACAAATAAATTCTATAAATGAGGTGTCATTCATAATAAATATTATAATAATAAAGCTCAATATAATATGTAACAAAGTGAAATTGAAAATTAGAAATGTCAAATGTATTAAAAATTAAAAATTTACTTAATAATAATGAATCAAAAATTGTGATGCCAATATGCATATTAGGTTATATTTTCTTATCCAGTATTTTAATAATAAATATTGAAAGGGAGTGAATGAAAATGTCTTCCTTGAAATCCGAATTGTTGTCATTTAAGCTTAACTTGGACGTGGCCACGAGCCGCAGTCGTATTAAAGCAGAATTAGCGATAATGAAGGATGTCAAGAATGCGTTTCCATTCACGAAACCTTAGAAAATGTGTAGGCTTATTTTATATATCAGAGTAATAAAATAAAAGTTTAAACAAAAATGACTGTACAAGCTAAGGGCCCCTCTAGCGGACAGCTTCCATCTCACTCTGATAGAAAAAAAAATTGTTTACAGAAATTTATTAGGTTTTAATATAATATCAAATTATTTAATGTGCATGGTAAATTTCCACCTTCTTTTCAAATTTCAATCTCTCCATAGACTCTTGTAGCCTATCCTAATTATTAAATAAAATTATAGCAATTGTGAAAGAATACCGAAAAAAAAGTGGGCATACAAAATACGAATCGTGAGAAAATTTGTGAAAAATCTGCCAGCGTATAAAGAGATCCTCACCTGCTCCTGATAGAGATGGTACGATCGAGCAGATATTCATGAGCCTGTTAGCTAACTAAAACTGTTCTGAGGAAAGAATTTTTGTATACAACACTACACAAATGACGTAATAAGAGAAAGAAATTGAACCGCTAATGGCGAGAATTACATAATGCATATAGAAGGAAGAAAATATTCCTTGTTTCTAAATAATGATAATTTCAATCTGAAACTAGCAAAGTTTCCTCCTAACGTCGGCCAAAGGGTCAGATCTTCACTAGAGAAAATTTGTACGTTCTTATTGAAAAAAATTGTTGGAAAGAAATCAAGAGAATGAAAATGCAGACGACCCAAAATGGTTAATGAGGCAGAAGAAATTGTAGTATATTGGACTCATTTGCAATTACCTGACGGGGATAAATGAAAATTATTA
>JABUQX010092664.1:7500-12500 GCA_015478945.1 Trachelipus rathkii
ATATATATATATATATATATATATATATATATATATATATATATATATATATATATATTATATATTATATAAATATAATATATCTATATAATATATATATATATATATATATATATATATATATATATATATATATATATATATATATATATATATATATATATATATATATATATATATATTCTATGAGTACTCAGCAATTATGGGATGAGAAGACCGGGTGCTTTAAAAACTACGCTTGAAGCGTTCTTTTTTGGGGACGTGGATGGCCTAGTGGTTAGAGCATCCGGTTATTGTTAACACTGCGACGCGGTGTCCAATGTTTGAATCCCGCTGATGGAGAGTAAAATCTCCTGTGACTCATTCATTTAAAATGGGAAAAAGGATACGAAGGGCACTGGAAAACTTTTATATGGAATGGCCAAGAGCATGAGAGGAAATAAAGAACCGGAAATGCATACGGTTTTGAATAAGGAGGGAGAACCTCTTCTAGAGGAAGAGGAGGTAACGGAAAGATGGAGCGAGTATTTCGAGGAATTATTGAACGTAGAGGAAGGGGAGGAGGAAATGGATGAAATACCCCTGAGAGTAAGACAAGAACATGAGGAAATTAGAATGATAGAGATAGAGGAAGTGAAAGAAGCAGTTAAGATATTAAAAAATGGGAAAAGTGCAGGATACGATGGACTGAATAATGAACTATTCAAAACAGGAGAGGGAATAACTAAATGGTTGACAAGATTGTTAAACCAAGTATGGAAAGAAAGAAAAATACCAACAGAATGGAGGAAAGCAGTAATCTGTCCGATACATAAGAAGGGAGATAAAAGAATATGCGGAAATTATAGAGGAATAGTATTGTTGGTGGGGGCGAGTAAAATATATGAGAGGATCTTAGAAAAAAGATTGAGGATAGAGGTCGAGGACAAGATTGGAAAATGGCAGCACGGTTTCAGACCAGGAAAAAGTACTACTGATCTAATATTTTACATGAAGATGCTAACAGAGAAAATCATAGAGTGGAATGAGAAGGCGTATGCTGCATTCATAGATTTGGAAAAGGCATTCGATAGAATAAATAGGGAGAGACTGTGGAGAGTGTTAGAAGATCCGATGTATGCCATACCAGAAAGTTTGATAGCAGCCATTAAAAGTATGCATGAAAATCCAATAAATACGGTTAGAGGAACAGGAAGAGAGAAGTGGTTTGAAGTGAAAACGGGGGTTAGACAGGGAAGTGTACTGTCACCATTGCTCTTTGCACTTTACCTGGACAGCTGCCTTAAAAGGATATGCATAAGGGAAAATAGGGAGCACACTTTGGTTTATGCGGATGATGCGGCAGTGATAACATCAGAAGCTCAAGACCTGCAAGAAGCTGTGAATAGGTGGAACGAGGTACTGAAGTCAATGGGCATGAGAATAAACAGAGAGAAAACGGAAATAATGGTGATTGCAAGAGAGAGGGAAGAGATAGTAGTGAACATAGAAGATATAAGGCTTAAGCAAGTGAATAGATTTAAGTATTTGGGCGTGGTATTTGATGATCAAGGAAGACAAGATGACGAGTTGAAAGGAAGAATTGGGAGATTTTCACAGAATGTGGGAATGTTATACCCGTTGCTAAAGGAGAAAGGGATACCAACAGAGGTTAAAATATTAATATATAAAACAATTCTGAGACCGATATTGTTGTATGGATCTGAATGCTGGGCAATGAATACGATGCAAAAAAGCAGAATAGAAGCTGCAGAAATGAGGGTACTTAGACTCATTAGAGGAGTATCGTTGAGAGACAGAATGAGGAGCGAGCTGGTGAGGAGAGAACTGGGAGTGGAACCTGTTTTGGAATGCGTGGAGAGAAACCAGTTAAGATGGTTTGGACATGTGAAAAGAATGAGAGAAGGGGAGAGATTGAGAGAGATGATGGATTGGAGACCAGAAGGTAGGAGACCAGCAGGAAGACCGAGGAAGAGATGGATGGATTCGGTGGCAGAGGCTGTACAACGTAGAGGCAAGACGGTAGAGGAAGTAGAGGAGGAAAGAACATTTGAAGATAGAAATCTTTGGGGAAGATTCTGGAGGAGCAGCACCTGACAGGAATACCCTAACAGGATGGATGGTACAAAATATATGTATATAATATATATATATATATATATATATAATATAAATTTAAAGATATATAATATATATATATATATATATATATATATATGTATATATATTATATATATATATATATATATATTATATATATATATATATAGTATATATATATATATAATTATTATATATATATATAATACATATATATATATATATATATATATAATATATATATATATAATATAGTAATATATATATATATATATATATATATATATATATCTACATACTGTTGCACACCTACTTAGATATGAAAAAATTATATATATTTATATATATATATATATTATATATATATATATATAATATATATATATATATAATATATATATATAAATATATTTATATATATATATATATATATATATATATATATATTATATATATATATATATATTATATTATTATATATATATATATAATATAATATATATATATACATATATATATATATAATATATATATATATTATATATTTATTATAATATATATATATAATATATAATATATATATATATTATATATATATATATATATATACTGTATATATATATATTATTCTATATATATATATAATATATATATATATTATATATATATATATATACTATATATATATAGTTTATATATATATATAACCACACTTAGAATTCAATTAAATATAGATTCCAATCTAAGAGGAGCCACACCTGGCTGTGAAATTACATTAGTTTTTTTCCTTCTTTTTGCAATAAGGGAGGACATTTAGCGTATGTTTTCTAAATATATAAATATATATATATATATATATTATATATATATATATAATATATGATATATATATATATATATATATTATTATATATATGTTTTATATATTATTATGCATATATATATATATATATATATAATATATATTATATAATATATTTTATATATTATATATATTATATATATAATATATATATAATATATATATATATATATATATATATAATATATATCATATATATATATATATATACTGTAAATTTATATATATATATAATATATATATATATATATAATATATATATAATATATATATATGCATATATATATTATATAATATTAAAATTATATTTTAATATATATATATATTAATGGTAAAAATTAACTCCACTGCAATAATAAAAATACTCTAATAGAACGTTTCGAATCCCCAGGGTTCATCTTCAGCTAAAAAGTAAAATAAAATTATGATATTGCACTAAAAAAAGAAAAAAAATTTCAACATGAGTAAACCATCAGTATAAAGCAATTAAAAGGGACATTAATTGCGCTAGGACATATTAATGTCAGATCAAATTAAAACAACTAAGGATTACAATCGATATATCGAGGTCTTTTTCCCCCAAATCGATATTTAAATCGTTTTCCTACGTGCTCTGGTTGGCTCAGAACATTGAAAAACATAATCGAAAGAAAATTAGTTTTATTTAACATTCACTAGATATAATCGGTAATAGGGAACAGAAACCAGCCTGTTCTAGGAACAAGTCTTATAAGCCACACTTTCCTCCCTTATTTTATAAAGTTCTAATTAATTATCATATCCCTCTCAAGCTTGCTACCCCTTTAGCTGGTGATGTCAGCTAGGTTGAGCCGCGATTTTACGCTGCTACGCCCATCTAAAGGGGTGATGGCCCATAAGTTTGAAAATGGTTGTAAATATAAGAAAAGTAAATAGCCGAAAAGAATAGGACTCGAAGAAGGAAATGATGGAACCTGTGTTGATTCATGTGCTGGAGGAGTGACCCGAAGCGCAACCGGAGCCAGAGTTGAAACCTTGAAATATGCATATAATGGGACAAGTGAGGTGTTTTCCCCCATGTTTATGAATTCATAGAACTCCATTTTGAGGGATTTAGATTCCTCAAGTATGTCTGAGAATCCCCAGGAGGGGGTCCCAATAGATAAAAAGAAGAAATGCATGGAATGCATAACAGAAGAAGATGGAAAAGGATGAAGAAATAAACGTAAGAAGTCGTAGACTGAGAAGTCTATAGTGTCGGAGTACTGAGCCGATGTCGGTGCCGGTGCTGGTGCCGGTGCCGGTGCCGGTGCCGGTGCCGGTGCCGGTGCCGGTGCCGGTGCAGTGCTGAGTTAGTAGTCATGCAGTTAATTATCCAATATTGGCGCCAATGTATTTGTTTATGGACCCATAGAACACAAATATGAAGGTTTCACGTTTCTATAGGGTAACCTGAGAGACCCTGGAGTGGGGTCCAGAAGAGAAAATAGAAGAAATAAATGAGAGATGCTAGGAATGCCTAAGAAAAGAAGGCAAAGGAAGAATGACGAAGGATGATTTCAGAGGAATCAGAAACGGTAAGATCCAAATATAAGATTAGGACCGAACCCCAAAATTAGGTTTTACCCTTAAAATTGAAATTTTTAATGGTGAATCGAACAATTATTTGATAATTAATTACACAGATTATCACTATAGCATCCACCTACTGTTGCAGCACAAAATATGAATCTTAGCACAAAGAGTTTACTAATTATACGGCCACTATTAATCGATAATTTTTAGACTTTTGTTAAGCTTTTATTTTTTTATGTTTTATTTTTACATTAATATTTTGTTTAAAGCCAAGATAGTATGTGCCAGGTTAAGTCTGGTTACGTTAGACATTGTTAAGTCCGGTTGGGTAAGGATTCACTAAGTGAAGCTTTGTATTAAGTAAGATTTATAGAACGGTAAATAGTTAGAGAGAATCTGCATACTTAATAAGCTCATTGTGATAAGTATTATTTTTTATGTAACATTTGGTTACTATAGTGTTCATTCAAAAAATTATAAAGTA
>JABUQX010092664.1:17500-22500 GCA_015478945.1 Trachelipus rathkii
GGCCCGGATGGCGTCCTCCCGAGGTTTTGAGGAGTGTGCTTCCGTGCTGTCCCCTCCTCTCGTTCAACTATATTCTCTATGCCTCAATACTAGCACTTTCCCTCAGTGTTGGAAGCGCGCATATGTCCAACCTATTCCGAAAAAAGGAAGCCGCTCTGATCCTTCAAACTATCGCCCTATAGCTCTAACCTGTATTCTATCTAAGATCTTTGAAACCCTTCTCAACTCTCATTTCTTAGACCATCTGGAATCTCATTCCCTTCTTTCCGATCGCCAGTACGGCTTTCGGCGCTCGAGGTCTACTGGTGATATACTTTCCTATCTAACAGATTTATGGTTTCCACCCTTAGAAATTACGGGGAGACTTGCGTGGTGGCACTTGACATATCCAAAGCATTTGACCGGGTATGGCACGCGTCACTGCTCTCCAAGCTCCCCTCCTTTGGGTTTCCTCCTTCTCTTTGCTTACTTATGTCTAGCTTTCTTTCAAATCGCTCAATATCGGCTGTTGTTGATGGGGCGACTTCTTCTTCCATTTCTGTCAATAGTGGTGTTCCTCAGGGTTCTGTCTTATCTCCTACTTTATTCCTGCTTTTCGTTAATGATCTCGTCTGCACATCTAACTCTATCCACTCATATGCCGATGACTCGACCCTTCATTCTTCAACTCATTTCAATTCTGCTCCTTCTTTTACTTCTAGAATTGCCTCTCGTCTTAATCTTTCCGATTCTATTCTTCTCGCTGATCTGGATAGAATTTCCGGGTGGGGTCGTCGCAAACTTGTCCAAATTCAACTCTTTTAAGAACCTTCTACAAATCTCCCTCTCTAAGACACCTTCTAACTTTCCTATCTCTTTCGACGGTTCTCTCGTCTCTCCTGTTGACAATATAAACATCCTTGGCCTTAACATAAACAAAAAAATGTCTTGGAAACCTCACATCATAACGGTTGCTAGGGCGGCCTCAAAGAAACTGGGAGTTCTGTTTAGACTGCGAGACTTTTTTTCCTCTTCACAGTTACTCCAGTTATACAAGGGTCTCATCCACCCTTGAATGGAGTACTGCTCTCATATCTGGGAGGCTCAGGTTTCACCCGGCTTTTGGATAGGGTCGAGTCAAAGGCAAAAAGACTTATAAACTGTCCTGTACTTTCTAGTTTCACTTGACCCTCTATCTTTGCGGCGCGATGTTGGTGCTTTTTCTCTTTTCATAGGTACCGTAGCGGCAGGTGCTGGAGGAACTTTCCACTCGCGTGCCGCCCCCTTTAAGACGCCCTCGACAAGGGGTGCTGTGTCGGCACATGAGTTTTGTGTTGATGTTAGCAACTCCAGACTAGTTCGCTGCGGTGCCTCCTTCTTTCCTGCCACATCTGTTCTGTGGAATTCTCTTCCATCTTCTGTGTTTCCTACTCAATTTAATCTCTCTCACTTTAAAGCCCGCGTCTGTGCTCATCTGCGTAATTTGCGTTAGTTGAAATTTTGTTGAGTGTAACACCCCCTCCTTGAATAGGGCTTTGCCCGTGAGCAGTGGTGATAACTGTAAAAAAAAAAAAAAAAAAAAAAAAAAAATAAGCACATACAACGAAAAATACAAGAAGATAAACAGGTATTTTGGCATGAAAACATTGTCAACAGCAACTTCAGAAACGAAGCTTAAAACCTTCCAGATAGACTCGCAGAGATTATTCGACATTTCTTCATGTAAGTGTGTTTCTTTTGAAAAATGTTCTTGCCCAAAGCACCAAATCCCTGAAATGGAAAGATTTTTTCTTAAAGACCAACGAACACTTAGGCAAATGTCCATAGGCACATTTGATTTAAAAACAACTGAAAAACTGAGGAAACGATCCGAAAGGAAGCAGAAAGAGGCAAAAGCATTGAGACGTAAAATAAACGTTTCTCCATATGCTACTCCATCTAGGCTCACATTTCCTGAACCAGATTCTGACGTGGATCCACATCCACATCATTCTGATAGTGAAACAGAATACTTGAAGCCTTCCACGTCCACATTGACAGAATCTGATGGGGAAAAAGACGTCACGATCAAAACGATACCCAGTATTAGCTACAGCTAGCGACAGTACCGGAGTTTCAGATCGGGCTGGAGCCTTCATTGCAAGCGCTGTTTTGGAAGATTTTGGGATGATTAACGAATCAGAAACATCAAATGTGGTTAATAGACAACATAAAATAAGAAGAGAGAGGAAAAAAATCGTACAGAGTATCAGCAAAGAAACGAAAGGCAGCTGGAACCACTGAAGGGACTTTATTTTGACGGAAGGAAGGACCAAACTCTAATGCAAGAGAGTGTAGGGGGAAAGATGTACCAGAAAACGGTCCTGGAAGAACACGTTACAATGATTAAGGAACCAGGAAGCAAGTACCTTGGACACATAGCACCAACCTCTTCATCGGCTTTGAGCATCTCTCAAATGATTTTACAATTCATGAAGAATAAGAATATTGACAATCATCAACTAGTAGCAATAGGGTGCGATGGAACAGTTATTAAAACTAGCTATAAAAATGACATAATTGTCCGTTTCGAGAAAGCCATTGGCAAACCCTTACACTGGCAGTTACACGCAAATGAGTTGCCACTCCGACATTTGGTGCAGCATTTGGATGGTGGAACGAGTGGGCCTAATGCATTTTCTGGCCCAATTGGGTGATTATTGGCAAATTGTGAGAACCTCCCAGTTGTTAAATTTGTAGCCATTTCTAGCGAATTTCCGAAAATCGACAGAAACGAACTTAGCACAGACCAGCGATACCTTTGGGATATTTGTCAAGCTGTCACAAATGGAAACTGCTCATCAGATTTGTCACAAAGGCAACCTGGGAAAATGTCTCATGCACGTTGGCTAACAACCGCAAATCGCATTATGCGTTTATACATTATCTCTTCAGATCCTTCAAACCAACTTCAAACTCTGGCAGAGTTCGTCATAAGAGTGTACTCACCAATGTGGTTTACAATAAAATTAAATCAATATTGCACGGATGGTCCACGAAATTTGTGGAAGGCAA
Source organism: Trachelipus rathkii (assembly GCA_015478945.1). NCBI lineage: Eukaryota > Metazoa > Arthropoda > Malacostraca > Isopoda > Trachelipodidae > Trachelipus > Trachelipus rathkii. The sequence goes on from JABUQX010092664.1 coordinate 20,534, forward strand.
TAAACATCTCGCGCTATGTAAATTTTCGGAACCTCCAATAACATCTCACTTAACAGAAGATGATTTGAGAAATTTGATTTTCAGTGGAGATGGAGAGTCTGTAGCTCAACACCTGGGAAGCCTAAAATTTCCCTGCCACACCCAAAGTGTTGAACGTTTCGTGAAACTAGTAACAGAAGTTTCTATGGCTGTGTGTGGAGAAAATAAGCGTGACGGTTTAGTTAGAAGCAGAACAGAGTCGAGAAAAGCTATGCCTTCATTTGAAACCAAACGCGAGTACCGAGTAAAACCGGAATAACTGCAAGGGCAAGGGAGTTAGTGCCCATATGGTTGGGTGGATGGGTGGGCACGGGTAGAACTCGCAATGCAGCCACCTCCCCGTGGAGAATTCTGGTTTTTTTTTCTGAATTTTAATTCAGAAAAAAGCGAAGAGCTGCATATAAAATAATGGAAATACACATTATTAACTATATGATAAAAATCTGCTAAAAATCAAGGACGAAATGGAGACGGAAGATATTTTTTGTTTTTCTTGAAACTTTGCACACATGACCTACCCACTAGTGCCCAACTTTTCCGCACTAGGGCAAAAACGAAATCGAAATTTTTTTTTACCCTCCGACCTAAATTGTTTATTCCTGTTGATATTCATACGAAGTATAATGCAATAGAAACTTTACTAGGGCAGAGAAAACAACTGGGTATTATTTTACTTTACAAAGGCGATAACTATTTTGATAAAAAAGAAGTAAGATATTTCCAGAGACAAGATGGGCGAAACTAAATGTAATAATAATAATAATAATATATGTATATATAATATAATAATATAATATAATAATAATAATATATATATATAATAATAATAATATATATATATATATATATATATCAACTCTTCATAATAATAATAATAATAATAATAATAATATGTATAATAATATAATACTAATATGTATATGTTTATAATAATAATAATAATAATATATATAATAATAATATGTAATATAATAATATATAAATATATATATATATATATATATATATATATATATATATATATATATATATATATATATATACTCATGGGGGCTCAGTTAATTAAAGACAGTCTTTTCTCGTTTAAGGATCATAGTTTATCCTCTCGCGATGACGAGGGATAGAGTAATCAAATCCGGCTACCTGATAGGACGAAAAAAATTGCTGTCCGTAGGAGATTTTCTGCAATATTTAATTACAGTTTGCGGCGTGGCGAGTTACATTAATGCCAACACCCACATATCACTAAAACGAGCCAACAAGCATAACAGAACAATCTATTATAACCCAAAAATTCACACACTCTCTCATTTCCAGGTTGGCTAGAATTTCTAAATGTGTTGAGCCGAAGCATGGCTTGTTATCAAACCTAGGGATAACCTGCTCACTCTAATCAACTTGGTTAGGAATACATATAACTAAATTCCCCCTGATCAAGAACCTACTACGTTAGGTATTGAACCCATTATTAATTAGTCAATCAATCAATCAATATATATATATATATATATATATATATATATATATATATATATATATATACTTTATATATATATATATATATATATATATATATATATATATATATATATATATATATATATATATATATATATATATATATATATATATATATATCAGAGGTGGGCACTTCCGCTCTTTAGTCCGCTAGTCCGCTAGTCCGCTCCGAGCGGACTACCAGAATAGGTGCGGACTAGCGGAGGTGCGGAGTCGTCAGGAAATTAGCGGACTTGCACGTGCGGATCAAAAAAGTTTCCGCTCTTTTGTTCTTTTCTTTTGAAAAATGAAAGTATAGTTTACTAATTAAGAATTCTTATTGGTTAGAATAAAGAAATATAATTTTTATTTTAAGTTTATAACTAATTATACTTTTAGTCTAAGACTTATTGTTTTTTAATAATTAAACT
>JABUQX010092664.1:27500-32500 GCA_015478945.1 Trachelipus rathkii
TTAATTACAAGAATATTAAAATAATTAAGTATAAAAATAAACTTCTCCCGGACATTTAAATTTAATAAACAAGTTTGAGTCAAAGATTCAAACTTTTCATTCTAGAAAGTTAAATAGCAAAAAAATTTAATCAAAGGAGGGGGAAGTGATATTTTTATTTAAATATAGGAGGGATTTTTCCACTTTGTTTATATTTCCTTGTTCTCATATATGTTTTTCTATATTTATTATTAATGTAAGGCATTTTCTTTTTACCTTAAGAACATTTTACATTGGAGAACGTCCTTATTTTTCAGGATTTAAAGTGCAAACAAGAACAAGCGCAAATTCAAATAATTTAAACCCAGATTTTAAGATTAAAACAGTTACCCAATTCCAATCTTGGTTTAATTTTTTATTCAGTTTTTAGAATTAAAATCTTTACCCCAATTACAATTTTCTTTTAATTTTTAACACATTTTTTAAGATTTAAAATAGTTACCCCAATTACAAAATTTTTCAATTTTTACCCCGTTTTAGGGATTAAAATAGCTACCCCAATGACAATTTTGGTTTGATTTATAACTTTTTGATTCGATTTAATTAGTTAACTTCATAAGAGTTTTATGTAAACATAAATCCTTAAATACAAAATTGAATTTAATAGGTTTTAACACAAAAAACTACTCTAACGAATGCTCTATTCCAAACATCTCTTAGTTTCTACAATTTTTCCTCTTTTATCATGGTAAATCCAACTATTAATAGTAATTATTATTATTATTATTATTATTATTATTATTATTATTATTATTATTATTATTATTATTATTATTATTATTATTATTATTATTATTATTATTATTATTATTATTATTATTATAATTATTATTATTACTATTATTATCGACCTGCCATTGGCACTGTATCAATTCTATTTTTTGTTTTAAAATAATAATAATAATAATAATAATAATAATAATAATAATAATAATAATAATAATAATAATAATAATAATAATAATAATAATAATAATAATAATAATAATAATAATAATAATAATAAATAATAATAATAATAATAATAATATTAATAATAGAAATTTAAATAATAGTAATAATACTAATAGTAATAATAATAATAATAATAATAATAATAATAATAATAATAATAATAATAATAATAATAATAATAATAATAATAATAATAATAATAATAATAATAATAATAATAATTCTACTAGTTACTACTACTACTACTACTACTACTACTACTACTACTACTACTACTACTACTACTATTATTGTCATTATTATTATTATTATTATCAATAAATATAATAACAGTAAAAAAAAATAATAATAATAATAATAATAATAATAATAATAATAATAATAATATTAATAATAATAATAATAATAATAATAATAATAATAATAATAATAATAATAATAATAATAATAATAATAATAATAATAATAATAATAATAATAATAATTATAATAATAATAATAATAACAGCAAATTCTACAATACTAATAGCAATATAAAAAAAAATTATTACTTTTATTTAAACCACTGCTTAAATTCGTGCTACGAGTTCAACTATTACTGGCGTTGAAACTTCGGCAGTACTACCAAATAATAATAATAATAATAATAATAATAATAATAATAATAATAATAATAATAATAATAATAATAATAATAATAATAATAATAATAATAAAAATAATAATAATAATAATAATAATAATAATAATAATAATAATAATAATAATAATAATAATACAAATAACAATAACAATAACAATAACAATAACAATAACAGTAACAATAGCAATAGCAATAGCAATAACAATAACAATAACAATAACAATAACAATAACAATAACAATAACAATAACAATAACAATAACAATAACAATAATAATAATAATAATAATAATAATAATAATAATAATAATAATAATAATAATAATAATAATAATAATAATAATAATAATAATAATAATAATAATAATAATAATAATAATGATAATATTAATAATAATAATAATAATAATAATAATAATAATAATAATAATAATAATAATAATAATAATAATAATAATAATAATAATAATAATAATAATAATAATAATAATAATAATAATAATAATAATAATAATAAAAATAATATAATAATATAGTTGAAGGATTAGAGAATAATCCTGGCGGCATTAGAAAGAGCCTAGTAAATCTCTCTCTCTTAATGCACTAATAACATTGTTAAATATAAATTTAAATTTATCTTTGTAAAAACTTTCAATAATTTCATTTTGCAATTTGGAGCCATGATTGTTTTTGAAGAGCAGTCACAAATATTTGGAACATGTTTACATTGGAATGACGCCACCCTGTGTTCGACCGCGGTTTTGTTAGGTGCCTCGTTTTAGGCAAATTTATGTTCTCTTCTGCCTCATTATTACCCTTTTTGGGGAGAAAGAATTCAGAACAAAAGTCAAAAGCAATAAACTTTCCCCTTAATCTAATTGAAAATTTGTACAATATTCTGTTCCAAATTTATATACTATTGATATGCGTTAATATATATATATATATATATATATATATATATATATATATATATATATATATATATATATATATATATATATATATATATATATATATATATATATATATATATATATATATATATATATGTTTATAATATTAATATAACGTAAAACATATATATGGTAATAATAATAATATAATATATAATAATATATATAATAATAATAATAATATAATATATATATATAATATATATGTATAATATAATAATATAATAATAATAATATATAATATAATAATAATATGTATAATAATATATATATAATAATAATAATATACGTAATAATAATAATAATAATAATATGTATATATATGTAATAATATAATAATATAATATATTAAATATAGCCTAATATATATATAATAATAATAATATAAATATATGTGTGAAATAATATAATATAATAATAATATATAATAATAACATAAATAATACATATAATAATAATAATAATAATAATAATAATAATAATAATAATAATAATAATAATATAATATATATGTTATATATAATAATAATATGTAATAATAATATATAATAATATAACTCAATAATAATAATAATATGTAATAATAATAATAATAATATAATAATAATATATATATAATAATAATAATAATAATATAATAATATGTATAACTAATATATATATATAATGTGTGTTTAATAATAATATAATAATATGTAATAATAATATATATATATTTATGTATTTAATAATAATAATATGTATAATAATAATAATAATAATAACTATAATAATAACTAATAATAATAATAATAATATCAACTAACAATAATAATATATATATGTATATGTAATAATAATAATAATACGTAATATTAAGAATAATAATAATAATAATAATAATAATAATAATAATATGTAATATAATAATAATAATATTAATAATAATAATAATATATGTAATAATATATATAATAATAATAATATATGTATATATAATAACATAATAATATATAATAATATATATATATATATAATATATATATATATCTATATCTATATATATATATATATATATATATATATATATATATATATATATATATATATATAATATATATATATATAATATATATATATATATATATATATATATATATATATATATAATAATAATATAATATATATATATATATTTATATATATATAATATAAATATGTAATAATAATAATATAATAATAATAATATATATATATAATAATATATAATAGAAACTAATATATATAATAATAATATATATATATAATAATAATATATATATATATATATATATAATATATATATATATATAAATAACATATTTGTATATCGATAATATATTTCAATGTATTCCAAATTTCTTGTGACAATGAAGCTATGTTGTTATGACGCTTCGTTTCAGAAAGTTACGGATGATGTAAGGTAAACCACGTGATGTTGTTTGACGCGTCGTTACGCGAGCAAAGATTGTGTGGTGGGGTGATTTCTGTGTGGAAACCGTTCCCGGTACATGAGGTGCGCTCTTCGCCCATTTCCGTTCGTAACTCGGGAAGAGTGTGGTGATCCATTCGTAATCGATGCCTACACTGTACTGAATCAACGATGAATTGGGCAAGGTAAAGGTATTACCACGTGTTTTCAAGGGACGTTAAGCGTACACACATGTACGCATGTACAAACACATTAAATATGAGTAACCTAAATCGTCGGTAACCTACATGCGACGCATCACACAACATAAACTAGTGTACCTTCAATCGTCCGTAACTTTGAAAGGAAGCGTCATACAACATAGGTTATTTAACAATAAATGTTCCTTATCGTTTGCTCTATTAGTCCTCTAAGTTTGTGGCAGAGGTTTTTAATCACCTTGTATATATATTAGAACTGTACCAAAGTTTCTGTGTTTCCGAAATTTAAGATTTTCTTCCTGTTCTGGCTTTTATCGGAATTTTTCAAATTTCCGGCCAAAGCAGAAATTCATATCATTTCTGAGAAACACCTCTGAACATCTTCAGTTTATTGCATGTAAACATTTCCTGTAATTTTCCAACTATCAATAGCGATATTAATATTTTTAATTAAATTGTTTTACAGTCATTACTATACTACCTCATAGTCCACACAGTTTAAGTTAAAACGAGGATAACAAATTACTGTAAAACAGAATAGCCAACCACATCCTCCAGCACAATTAATTCATGTATATAACTTTTTTTTAAATTATGAGACAACCACTGTTGAAAACAAGGTCATATTGAAACAAAATAAAAAAGAACAACAATACAGTTTGATTATATAATTACTCAAATCAATCTTATTCATTCCTGCCCAATTATTTTTAATACTTTCAAGCGAACTATTAGCTATCTCACACCGAGGCAAACCA
>JABUQX010092664.1:40000-42500 GCA_015478945.1 Trachelipus rathkii
TTATTTATTTGTCTTTATTATTATTTTTATTTATATTTCTTGATTATTATTTATATTTCTTTATTATTATTTACATTTCTTTATTATTATTTACATTTTTTTATTATTGTTTATATTTTATTATTAGTATTTATATTTCTTAATTATTTTTATTTTTTATTATTATTTGTATTTCTTTATTATTATTTATATTTCTTTACTATTTTTTATATTTATTTATTATTATTTATATTAATATATTACTAATTATATTTCATTATTATTCTTATTTATAATTCTTTATTTTTAATTATATTTCTTAATTATTAATTATATTTCTTTACTCTCATTTATATTTCTTTATTATTATTTATTTTTAATAATTATTATTTATATTTCTTTGTTATTATTAAATAATAATAATAATATTTATATTTCTTCATTAGTACTTATGTTTCTTTACTATTATTTATATTTCTTTATTATTATCTATATTTCTTTATTATTATTAATATTTCTTTAATATTATTAATGTTTCTTTATTATTATTTATACCTCTTAATTATTATTTATTTTCATTATTATTGTTTATATTTATTTATTATTATTTATATTACTAAATTACCAATTATATTTAATTATTATTATTTATAATTCTTTATTAATAATTATATTTCATAAATATTTATTATATTTTTTTACTATTATTTATATTTCTTTATTAATATTTATATTTCCTAATTATTATTTATACTTTATTACTATTAAAATTTCTTATTATTATTCATATTTCTTTATTTTTTTATTTTTCTTTATTAATATTTATATTTCTTTATTTTTATTTATATTTCTTTATTATTATTTATATTTTTTTATTATTATTTATATTTCTTTATTATTATTTGTATTTCTTTATTATTATTTATATTTCTTTATTAATATATATATATATATTTCTTTATTATTTTCTATACTTCTTTATTATTATTTATATTACTTTATTACTAATTATATTTTATTATTATTATTTACAACTCTTTATTATTAATTATATTTCCCTATTATTAATTATATTTCTTTGCTATTATTTATATTTCTTTATTTTTGTTTATATTTCTTAATTATTATTTATATTTCTTTATTATTATTTATATTTCTTTATTATTTTTTCATATTTCTTTATTTTTATTTATATTTCTTTATTATTATTTATATTTCTTTAATATTAATAATATTTCTTTACTCTTATTTATATTTCTATATTATTATTTATATTTCTTTTATATTATTAATAATTCTTTATTATTATTTATATTTATTTATTATTATTTATATTTCTTTATTATTATTTACATTTCTTCATTAGAATTTCTATTTCTTTCCTATTATTTATATTTCTTTATTATTTTTGACGTTTCCTAATTATTATTTATATTTATAAATTATTATATATATTTCTTCATTATTATTTATATTTCTTTATCATTTTTTATATTTCTTTATTATTATTTATATTTCTTTATTATTATTTATTTTTTTTATTATTATTTATATTTCTTTTTTACTATTTATATTTCTTTATTATTATTTCCATTTCTTTACTGTTATTTATATTACCTTATTATTATTTCTATTTCTTTATTATTATTTATAATTTTTTATTATTATTTATATATCTTTATAATTATTTATATTTCTTTATTATTATTTTTATTTCTTTATTTTTACTTATATTTCTCTATTATTATTTATATTTCTTTATTATTATTTATATTTCTTTATTATTATTTATATTTCTTTATTATTATTTGTATTTCCTTATTATTATTTATATATCTTTATTATAATTTATATTTCTCTATTATTATTTTTATTCCTTTATTATTATTTAAATTTTTTTATTATTATATATATTTCTTTGTTATTATTTATATATATTTCTTTATTTTTATTTATATTACTTTATTATTATTTATATTTCTTAATTATTATTTATATTTCTTTATAATTATTATTTACATTTTTTTATTATTATTTACATTTCTTTATAACTATTATTTATATTTCTTTATTATTATTTATACTACTTTTATTATTATTCATTTATTTATACTACTTTTATTATTATTCATATTAATTATTATTTGTATTTGTTTATTATTATTTATATTTCTTTATTATTATTTTTATTTCTTTATTAATATTTATATTTCTTCATTATTATTAATATTTTTATTATTATTTATATTTCTTTATTATTATTTATATTTCTTTTTATTATTTATAATTCATAATTATTATTAACATTTCTTTATTATTATTTATCTTCATTATTATTGTTTATGTTTAAATATTATTTTCACGTGCAATAATTATTTTCAGGATTCTATAATTACTAAATATATTTCGTTTGTAATATATATATATATATATATGTATATATATATATATAATAATATATATATAATAATATATATATATATATATATAATATAATAATAATATATATATATAATAATAT
>JABUQX010092665.1:0-2500 GCA_015478945.1 Trachelipus rathkii
TCACTCAATCGTTTTTCCTTATCTCACTTAACTCATACTATAATCTAAAAACGTTCACGTTCACTTTTCTAAACTCGATATTTCATACTCTGAGCTATATAGACCATTTATATGTTTGAATTTTACAAATATAATAATAAAAACCATAAAATTTTAATCAAATTTTTAGAAATTTTTAATCTACAAGAATTTTAAAGAAACCTATTTTACTCAAACTATAATAACAGCTTTTATTAAAAATCATTTGTTATATTGACTCTTTGTGTATATTCCTCACTTAAAACAATAATCTTAAAAACGATCCAGTCACTTTTTCTAGTACTTGTATTTCACTCAAGCTCTAGTATGACATTTATTTACAATGTTATATTGAATTCAAAAAACCTAATTCATTATCTAATATTTAGATAATTTTTAAATTACTAAATGAATTAAGTAACCTTTAACTCTTAAACTTTAATAACGGCTATCTATTCAAAGTTACGCCATTTGGTTATCCATTGATGTATTTGGCTGAAGATAAAACCCATCTAATAAAAGTTTCCAGTTCATTTTCTTATAATACGTTACTTGATTTATTACACTAAGAGTATATGAGACTTTATATGTTTGAATTTCAAAAAACTAAATTTATCAGATTATTATTTAGATATTTTATATATTCTTAAACGAAATTAAGAATTACTTTAACTCTCTTATAAAATTTCTAAATCCTCTGTTTTAAAAATAGGAACTAAGTTTATTCTCTACATTTTCATTCAACTTATTTATCAAAATGTAATTAATTGGTTTTTCTACAAAATGTCATACTTTCTGAGATATATCTATGTTCACAATTTAGAACGGTCTTTATATATATGTTTTATATGAAATATATTTACTATAAAATTATACCAAAACTTTATCATTTATAATTATTTTTAATCTAAATTTAATTAGAATTTATTTTTATATTAAATATCCAATTACTTAATATATACAGCTATTAATAAAATTCACGGTGACCATACGTTTTATTCATCTCACTCAATTAAATACCCAATGCTATAAAACGTTCCGTTACTCTTTTCTATCGTTATTATAACTTATGTATTTTCAATCAGAGCTTAATTGGGAACATTAATTATAAGAATTAATGTATGGTGAAATAGGAAAAATTTTGATATGGGTATATGTATACGTGTCATTTACTTGAAATTTTTATTTTTATAAAATTAATTAATACTATAATATCTACCGGTATATATATTTATTATATACAAAATTATATTATATATTATATTAATATTAATATATCATGCCCAAGTGATATTTTTATAATATCTATTATTAATTATATAATATTTTATTAATTATTAGAACGTTCTGAAGCCCTCCAAAATGGGTCTGTAGCCCGTACAACGACAGAGGTTTCCTGATTAATCAATAGATAAATAATCAAGAAAGTTAATTCCATGTAATTTTTGGTAATTTTATATTTTCGTTCAAAATGGTATTAACTATTTTCAACCCTTATATAGTCTTTTATTTTGGGTAATGGGATTTTACTTTTTTTCAGTTACTATTAAAATGATTACTTTTTAATTTGATCTCATTTAACCAACTGATAATTCTGTAATGAAATTCATTTAAAGATAAATTATTTACCCATAATTAGTTTGTATGAGTACTTGTGATTCATTCATGACTTTTGAATCAAGTTAAGAAAATTGTTATTATCTCATTTGCTTAACATATTTTCATGAGATATATTACTAGATAAAATTACTCTTATTTTAGAATTTTTATTCTATGGAATTAAGGTTGTGCACTTTAAGAGTGAGATTTTTGCTAAATTACTATATTCAGTACTCTTAATTAGAATAAATCCGTATTTTAAGTCACCATCGTATTCCTCACTTAATAACTCACAATCTAATAATACAGTATCTTAAGTACATTTTTTTAGCTTAGACTTGTATTTCTACTCATCTGATCTAATTTACATTAAAATGTTTTGAATTGTCAGCTAAAACTAATTTAAAATCAAATTTTAGAAATTTTTTTATATCTCATAATGTAATAAGATATCCTTATTTTATACTGTTACCAAAACTATAACTAGCTTATTTATAAAAATCCGAAGTCACCCATCGTTATTCTGTCAAGTAAAACTCTTCTACTATAAATCTATAATAATATAGTTTTTACCTATAATCATACTCATTTTATTCTATATATATATTATAACTTTATATATATATCTAATATATTATATTATTTAACTATATATTATAATATATTATATTATATATATATATATATCATATATATATATATATATATATAATATATATTATATAAGTATATATATTAATTATATTATATAAAATATTATAAATATATATATATATATATATATAATTAGTGTATTATATATATATATATATAGGCTATTATATAATTATATATTATTATATATATTAATATTATATATTTATAATATATATATTGGATATTT
>JABUQX010092665.1:7500-15000 GCA_015478945.1 Trachelipus rathkii
GTCACTAATGATTGAGACTGCAATGTAGAGTGAAGAATGAAGGATAGTAAAGCTGAATCATAATTAAACTTATAAATAGCTCGCTGGTGATTATAGATTTAAAAAGATTTGAGGTTTTATATGTAGGTTCAATATCTTGATCCATCTCAAACTCCTCTAAGGCTTCAACAATTATTTATAAACTTCTCTATGTCGTAATAATACATCGTTACTTTTTAGAACCCATCCACCCATCCACCCATCCACCCATTCGTGCTAGCTTTGCCTATTTTGTTTCTGGGAAAATGTTTCCTATTTCTTTTTGCTATTAAAATAATTGTCTGCATTGGTGACCTAATATAGTGCCGAGTTGCTTTCAATGTTACAATAAGGTTCTTATATGTTGTACTCCATGTAAAATGTGACAGTAATGGACATACAATGTTGTTAGATATTTTCGACAGCTTGAACATTTCTAAAAATTTTCTTTATTGCTGCTGATAAATAAATCAGAAAGACTATTTATTTCCACTTACGTAGAGATTCTCCATTTGTGTTTTCACTAGACCCAAGAAATCTTCACGAATCACAAATATATTGTTCTTATTTAATTAATATATACTCATAATTTTCTTTGATTAATTATTATTTATGTTATTCTATTAGTTTAAAATTAGGTCTTCAGCCATCAAAAGTTTTTGATAGTTTAAATATTTTCGGAGGTTCAGACCCCTCTGAATCCCTGGCTACGGTCTTGTATCACGTGAGTGCGAGGTTATACTATATTATATATAATTATATTATATATTATATATAAATTATATATATATATATATATTATATATTGTATATATATAGTATATTATAGTAACATGGGCGTAGCAGGGGGTTGGCAGGGGGCACTATGCCCCCTAAATTTGGCGAAGATAAAAATTATGAACCTATTGTTTTTGCAGACGACGTTTTTAGGTTCAGTAGAGAAAACTGATAAAATACATCATCGATAGATAATAAGAAGTATTACTATTAATAGTATTATAGTTATTTTTTTAATTTTTATTTGCTTTCGTTTTCATATTGGTTTAAGTCGCTAATTTGTGCTTTTATACAGCTGATTCTTCTGACATTATTCTCCGCTAAGAACTTTCAGTATGTCGGAACATTTGGCGGCTTGCATGCTGTTAAATCAATAGAAGGCGTACCCGTTGATATTCAAGCTGCAGACAACACTTTAAAAAACAATTGCAGAAAATAAAGAAATATTACAGGAATTTTGAAGACCATGAATTTATATTATATATATGATATATATATATTTATATTATATATATATATATATTATATATATATATATATTATAATATTATATTATATTATATATTTATATATATAGTATATATTATATTATTATATTATATATATATATATATAGATCTTATATATTATATATATATATTATATATATTATAAATATATAATATATATAATATATATATATATATATTATACATAGTATATATTTATATATAATACAGCTAACATATATATTATGGCAAATCCTGCCTAATACGCTCATATATATATAGATATATATATAATATATATATATTAATATATATATATAATATGGTATATACTTTATGTATATATATATATAATATAGTTATATATAGTATTTATATATATATATATATATAATCAAATCAACGCAGGTTCTTGCCATAGGCGTATCCAGCTCAAAACCGAAAGGGGAGGCAGTTTTCTGAATTCAACCTTTTTCATGGGGGAGGAGGGGTCCATTGAGAGGGCCATTCAATAATGCACAATAACAAAAGGGAGAACACCATTTATTAAAAAAAAATAATTTTTGAACAATAGTTTGCGAAGATTAGGTGCAAATTTTCTAACTAAGTTTCCACTAATAGCTCTTTGTTTGCGAAAATTCATTGACCGTGAAGCCTATTTAACCTATTTTCTCCAATAGTGCTTCTTGGACATGTTTTAATTCGGCAAAGAGAGCTAAATGAACGTTCTTTAGTGCTTGTTGCGAAGGGTTGTGGAAGCAATATCAGTAGCGCTTTTCTAATACTCGAGAAGAACAATTCGCACTTTTTGAAACCTCAATGATGCCTGGTACTTCCTGTGTCTCATTCCATATTTTGAACTACAATTCCCTTTCACCTATGATGTCTTGCAAATTGTTAAAACTTTTACAAAATTAAGTACTTTCATTCCATTCCTCCAATGAAACATCTCTCATGTTACTCGGATATAAATATGTCAATGAAAATGAAGGCGATTTGTCTGCAGAAAATCTGACTTCTAAAGATGATATGATGGAATCCAAGTAAGGAATTATTAGAGACCTTCTCCAAAATTCGGAAAAATTTTCGGTTGGAGGGTTGCTTCTATGCTTTTGTAGGCCAGTAACGCGAGTGACGGTAATATCAACATTCAAATGCCTTGCAATGTCGCCTGCTTCTTTCAAAACGCCAGCTGTGACGTTTTCCACATCTTCCCGATGATCTCTTAGCATGTCAAGAATAGTTTGAATGTGCTGGTTAGCCTTGACTATGTCAAGTGTCTTCAATTGAAATGTGCTTGATAAGGGTTCCACTATAGAAGAATACTTCGCAATTAATGCTACTGAAGGCAGCAAAGGAAGATCTGCACACCGTTGCATGGATTTAATATGCATTTTTTCTTGTTGCTGTAGTTCCTTCTTCAGCTAATATGCATCAAAAATATCAACGAAGGGATCCTTAAAAACATTGATGCTCTTGTACCTCTCTGACCATCTATTAAAAGACAGTTTAGGAATGTTAGCAATAAGCTTGCGTCGTAAAACGGATTCGCGATAAAATGTTATCTCCTTGATAGTTCCAACGCAGTTTCGAATTTCTGGGATAACATTTAAGTCGTTCACCACAAGGCTTACCTTGTGCGAGGGTTAATGGGAGTACAAAGCTTTTTTGTTCTTATACCTCAAGATCGTCTGCACATCCCCTTCTTTCCCAGACATGGTGGAACATCCGTCGAAGCCTAACCCCACACACACCCTTGTCAGTGTCTATGTTTAAGTTGGTCACAAAATCTTCAATGGATTTAACAATACTTATGGCACGAAGTCCTTCAAGCTCTACGAGGCCTAAAAATTCTTCTTCGATTTCGATGGCCTTTGAATCGAAGAAACGTAATATAATAGACAACTGTTCTTTGCCAAAAATATCCACAGTTTCGTCAGACAGAATGATGAAAGCGCAAGCTTCTTTAACCCTTATGACGATTTGTTCCATAATTGTAGCGCCGCATAGATCAACTATTTCATTTTGTATGAAAAGTGATCGGCATGACGCGCTTTTCGGTCCATGCTCAAAATGGTATTTTAATTCTGAATCACCTGCTTAAATGCGTAAACAGTCTATGAGTACGCCTTCATCCAGATTTTTACCTCTGAAAGTTAACTCATGCATCCCGGAAAAAATGAAGCAGGAAACAACTGAGGACAGAACTTTTTTTTTTATTAATTTTTGCTAAGACTGGTGAAGTTGAATGTTCACTTGAACGGCCTCCATGAACGATTTTGAAGATCCCATTGCAGCCTGCTGTACCTGGGTCTGAACATGCGCTTTGCAATAATCGTGCACATCCTTGTACTTAGTGAAGGATCTGATGATGAAAAAACCCCAGCCATCTCCTCTCATTATACTGGGTGACAGCGGAAGCAACACAATATTTACAGAAAGCACCTTTGAGTCGCCTTGAGTAAGCTAACCATGGTGAATATGTTTCCAGCCACTGGTGATTGAATTTCCTCTTGAGGTGCTTGGGTTCTGGCTCAAAACCGTAGTTCTTCGAAGGTACCCAGCCATTATGCAGATGTTTTTTCATATCAACCTGCATAGTGGTTGCCAGGCTGAAGAATTTTCCCATATCATCTTCGTGACAACCGTCGTCTTCAATTTCACTTTCACTGTCTGGCACCATGGTTTGAACTGTAGAAGAAAACCACACAGTCGCAGTGTCCGAACTTGAGGGTGGTTATACTTTATTGTCCTATTCGTTGCTGCTGCTGCTGCTGGCACTTTTCTTACTTTGCAAGTTAAATAAAAGCATGTAATAAAAATAAACGTCACTACTTAAAAAAAAAATTTAACATCCATTTGTAATTAAGTGGATGGCACGAAAAAACAAACTTTACTGTCGTAAAAATTGCACATAATACACACTTGTGAGAGTAACTTAACTGCACTGACTGTTACCGAAAATGCGATAGCCCTCATATATGTGTATGAGGTTCTAGTTCTTATGATTTCTCACAGATGGCGCCAGTGTCTCTTATTTCGTAATTTATTTCTTTCAAAATGTTGAAATATCAACAAGTAATCTGATAATCAATTTTCCCACCTATATATATATATATATATATATATATATATATATATATATATATATATATATATATATATATATATATATATATATATATATATATATATATATATATATATATATATATATATATAGTATGCCCGGTGTTCAAAAAGGGAGATAGGGGCGACTGTTCCAATTATAGGGGCATATCGTTGCTGCCGCATGCCATGAAGTTATATGAAAGGATATTGGAGAAAAGGCTCAGGACGGGAGTCGAAAACAAGCTGAATGAAGCACAGTATGGATTCAGGCCCGGACGAGGTACCGCGGATCTGATATTTTCTCTGAAGATGATGATAGATGAGCTGGGAGTGGGATAAGGAAATGTATATGGCTTTTGTAGATTTAGAGAAGGCATTTGACAGTGTACCTAGGGTAAAACTTTGGGAGACACTCGAGGATCGTTACTACCAGATAGAACCCAAGTTGATTAGAGTGATAAGGGGACTTTACACAGTAAGTGAAAGTGCCGTCAGGACAGCGTATGGGATAGGACAGTGGTTTGGAGTGAAGACAGGTGTTAGACAGGGAGGAGTGTTGTCACCATTGTTGTTCATCCTGTACATGGACAAGTGTATGCGAGAGATTGGTGTAGAGGAGGAGGAGATTGTTGTAATGGCATATGCGGACGATATTGCTCTGGTTGCAAGAGACAGGGAGACGTTACAGAGAGTACTGATCAGATGGGAGGAGGTGCTGCGACGGAGGGGATTGAAGATGAATATGAGAAAGACTGAAGTGATGAAGATAGCTAGGGAAGGAGAGAACTTAAACATAGAGATCGGTGGGGAAAGAATAAAAAATGCGAGGAACTTTAAGTATTTGGGAGTTACGGTAAACAGCAGTGGAATGATGGAGGGTGAAATAGAGGAAAGAATAATGAACTACTCTAGAGGAGTTGGTCAGTTGTATCCCTTGCTGAGAAACAGACATGTGACGAGACAGGTTAAAACACTTATTTATACCACGATTCTGAGACCGGTACTTTTGTTTGGGTCGGAGTCGTGGACACTTACAACTAGAACAAGGAGTAAGATCGTGGCGGCGGAGATGAGGGTGTTGAGGTTGATAGTGGGGGTGACCAGAAGAGAGAGAAGAAGGAATACTGAGATAAGAGAGGAGTTGGGGGTTGAGGCGGTGGAGGATCTGATCGAGAGACAACAACTGAGATGGTATGGACACATCAGAAGGATGGATGAAGATAGATACCCAGCCAGATTTTATGCATGGCAGCCTGCAGGTAGAAGACCGGCGGGACGACCAAGGAAAAGATAGAATGATGGAGTGGCGGCGGCTGTGGCGAAAAGGGGATGGACGCTGGATCAGGTGGAGGAACATCGACTGTACGAAGAGAGGGTCCTGTGGAGAAGCATTGCAAACGACAGGGGATGACCCTACACAGATGGAGTAGCCAGATAAATTGAGAAATATATATATATATATATATATATATATATATATATATATATATATATATATATATATATATATGGATGAAAATAAATGCATGCTACGCATATATATATATATATATATATATATATATATATATATATATATATATATATATATATCACCGGGTTTTCACATCGGTTTATTATAATTATGTATCTTTACTCTCCCAAGTGTTCCCGCGGAAAACATCGCCGCCTAAAAGCTGGCTTGAAGCAATGTTTTTTTCTTTTTTCCTTTTTTTTAGCTTGGAAGGGGGCATCATAATCATGGTAACATCATAATCTATTATTAGATTATGGTAACACACTGACTATAAAAAATTTACTACTAAAAACTTAGATTTTTTTAATTTCAGGGCTAATATCATTGCATTTGAAAGGGAATATCACTTTTTCTAATAAAAGGGAAGTAATAGGACAACCAACCCGTTTAGGTGGGAAAAAACCTGCCTGCATTTATATTATTATATTGCTCGCTTATTTGAAGGTATTATTTTAGTTTTAAACTCCCCAACTGACCTAACCCAACTTCCATTTTCTACCACTCAGTCAAAGAGAATTTTCGAGTCGATAAAACGATAATTAATTAATCATGGAGGCGATTGTTGATATATTCTAATATAACATTCTATTATTGGTGTTTTTTATCGTTTTACATTTAGAATTTTAAAACCCATTGTTTGCATTAGAAATTTATTATTATTAACATTATTTCTTTATAAACTACTGAAAAAAAAATTTCACAGCTCCGTGAAATTAAGGTCCTCAACACACGTGCCACTTTGATTTTTAAAATAAAAATAACTGCTTGTGGTCTAGGACATACGGCAGAAGTAAGCTCTAGGTAATGAAATTATGAATAGATATGGTGTGTGTGGCAGCGACTCACCGGATAGAATATCGCCGGTCGCACCAATTCCGGCAATGACAGTATATATTGCGCTGATGTTTTGTAAGATGTTTCGTCCGAAGCATGTGTTGAAAATGTTGTTGCTTGAAATTTTTTTTTTTTAGGAAGGAGAGGAAGAAAATATGAAAACTAAAAGGAAATGTAAGTCAATCAAGTAAATTGTTAGAATGGTTCCTCCAGTGTTAATGATGCTGATGAAACAGGAGATCCAAAGAAAGAAAATAAAGAAGCACGCAGAAGAGGAAGAGGTTGAAAAGAAACTTCTGTTAATCAGTTTGTTAATACAGATTCTCCAGATTATCATGGATGAAGAAGAGAAAAAGCTTCTAGAGGAAATAAAATAAAAGGAGTTCAAAGATTACTGAAGAAGTCGGAAATATCTTTCGATATTTATATTATTATTCTCCGTCCCCTTCTTGAATAGGGTCCAATTTTAAAGGTTCTAAAGAAATGTTTTTAAAAGTGAAAAATTGATATATATTTTTTTCTATTTGTCCGATCAATATCAAATTTTCAGGGCTTGTATAATCGGGCGAAATACATCTTTTTTATTTAGATAATTTTTTGTATACTCAAAATAAAATTTTTTTAAAATTTTAAAAAATATTTTGGGGAAAATTTGCTCCAAAAGGCACATCCAAAACTACTGCATATACAAAAAGTATCTAAGTAAAAAATGTGCATCTCCCTCGACTACATATGCTCTGAAAATTTCATCCAGTT
>JABUQX010092665.1:20000-21211 GCA_015478945.1 Trachelipus rathkii
CCCCGGATCCTTTGGTATGAATTTTTCGGGAAATATTTTTTGGTGAAAAATTTATTGTCAGAAGACGCGCCGAACGAATTTTCAAATAGTGCAGAAACCTTGGCCGGATCCGGGCGGAAGCCAGAAGTCAGAGCCGGATCGGATCGAATCCGGATCCTGGGTATGAATTTTCTTCAGAAAATATTTTTAGGTGAAAATTTTATTTCGAAGACGTGCTGAACAATGTTCAAATAGTGTAGAAACATTAGTCGGATCGGAGCCGAAGCCAAAGTCGTATCCGGAGCGGAATCGGAGCCGGATCCTGGGTATGAATTTTCGGGAAATATTTTTTGGTGAAAAACTTTGTCAGAAGGCGTGCCGAATAATTTTCAAATAGTGAAACCTTAGTCGGATTCGGAGCCGAAGCTGAAGTCGGAGCCAGATCCGGTCGGATCCGGATCCTGGGTATGAATTTTCTTCAGAAATATTTTTTGAGGTGAAAAATTTAATTCAAAAGAAGACGTGCTGAACAATATTCAAATAGGTCTAGAAACATTAGTCGGATCGGAGCCATATCCGGAGCCGGATCGGAAACGGATCCTGGGTATGAATTTTTCGCTTCTTTGGTGAAAAATTAATTGTCAGAAGACGTGCCGAACAATTTTCAATAGTGCAGAAACCTTAGTCCGGTTCGGAACCGAAGCTGAAGTCGGAGCCGGATCCGGAATCGGATCCTGGGTATGAATTTTCTTCAGAAAATATTTTTTTTAGGTGAAAAATTTATTTCAAGAAGCCGTGCTGAGCAATGTTCAAATAGTGTAGAAACATTAGTCGGATCCGGAGCCGTATCCGGAGCCGGATCCTGAGTATGAATTTTTTTCGGGAAATATTTTTTTGGTGAAAAATTTATTGTCAGAAGACGTGCCGAACAATTTTCAAATAGTGCAGAAACCTTAGTCGGATCCGGAACCGAAGCTGAAGTCGTATCCGGAAAATATTTTTTGAGGTGAAAAATTTATTTCAAGAAGACGTGCTGAACAATGTTCAAATAGTCTAGAAACATTAGTCGGATCCGGAGCCGAAGCCGAAGTCGTATCCGGAGCCGGATCCTGGGTATGAATTTTCTTCAGAAAATGTTTTTTAGGTGAAAAATTTATTTCAAGAAGACGTGCTGAGCAATGTTCAAATAGTGTAAAAACATTAGTCGATTCGGAGCCGAAGCCAAAGTCGAA
>JABUQX010092666.1:0-2500 GCA_015478945.1 Trachelipus rathkii
GGTGAATTTATAAGGCTGATTTTTTTATAAATCCCGGCTGAGTATGGTGCTTCATGTTCAACAATACCTATTATTACTTTCTGAGGCAGATTACCATTTACAATGTTAGGGATATTAATACTCGATAATCCCTGTGTAAAGTTAAACAACTTTGTTTCCACTCGTTTGATAGGATACTTTGCTGTAGTATTCAAGAGAGATTTTTCGATTTCCAAATGTCTCTGGGGTAGTAATTTCACTTTTCTAACATAGAGATAGGCTTCTAACAACTTGTAAACAGGTTCAGGACATACAGTCGTTGCAGCAGGTTTACTTTTTATTTTAAGAGCGAATTTAGGATTTGAACGGGTTTTAATCGAATTCTAGTATCTACAGCTGGTAGAATAAGTCTTTCTTGAGAGAAGATGTCACCGTTTAAACGTCCGTAAAATTCATATGTGTTCCTTGTGGTTTTACCAGCTTTATCTATATGTGCAGCCTCGTCTTTGAAACTATAAAAACCGCAAGATTGGAGATGAGACTGTTTAGCATCGTCGGAATAATTTAATAAATGTTCTATATAACTTCTATAAGGATAATTTGCAGCTGATGCACCTAATGAAGTTTCATTGAGATACACTTCAATCTGATTAAAACAGGTATACAGGAAATTGGATTCTGTGTATACTATGTGATCGTCAGATGATGGAAGGTCTGTACCATCGGGCTTCGTCAGTTTCGTCTTCAGATATAAAAACACGTTGGATGGATCTAAATACTGATCCGAAGTACCTGGTATATTGAACTCGAGAGGGACATCGGTGTTGGTAATTGAATGTATGGGGTTGATGCTGATGAAATTGGTTTCAGTTACACTAATCTGGGTGGGGTTCATCGAGAAGAGATCCAGTTCACTCTTGCAGCAGTCTGGACTAGAAGGATGGAGGAAATGCATCTTGTATGTGAGGGTGCTGACCGTATAATGAACGGTTCGGTGGTTTAGCTTTTCTTATATTCGGTCCCAGTATGATGATGATGTTTATGTAAAAGATGCCAGTTAGTAATTAAATAGCAAATACATCATTGCATTTTTTCTTTTGAGGTCTTTTAGTCTTAACCTTTTTCTTAACGCATATTTTCATACGTTTTTTACCTTGACCCGTCATTTTGCGTCTTATTTTTCGCTTTACATCATCCAACATCTCATCTGAAACATCTGTAATTCGCCTTTTTAGGGATTCGCGAGGGTTAGCTCCGGCAGCTATATCTTGTATAGTATGCATCCCTGTTCTTATAGCTTTTTTACCTATATATTCACCTCCTCTTCTAAATAGAGGCATTGCACTTCTCCATAATTTAGAGAAAAATCCACCCAGTCCATACCCTCTTTGTAATTTTGTTCCAACGAATACCCTATCGTTATACATTATTAACGGAGCTTTTATCAAACACTATCTTTACACTGTGAGAGTAAGTTAATGAATGAATAAATATAACTAACTACATCACTTATATATAATCGTACACCTATCCTTATTTCTAGAAGGTTTTCTAACAGCATATATGGAAGATTTTCTACTCTGTTAAAAAAATAGTCCATCATGTTACAGTTAAAGTGTCTGTTTCTTTCTAATATGAACTTTACACAATAGTGTTCCGTCTGTGAATGGATACGGTCTACCTTCGACATCCTTTATATGCATTCGCACAGACCCTAAATGTGAACAACTGAGAGGTAAGTAATGAACATTAGGAAAAGATATAACCTTTCCTTTTTTAGGAAAATGAACCACCCTTAATAAGGGGGCTTTAGTATTTCCTACATACTGATGGTCAACTATATCTGTATAAACGTAAGCCATCCCTTGATCTTGTAACATCTCCGAAGGAATGCATATATAATTTAGAGATAAGTTTGAGTCATTAAGACTGTTGTTCAGAGTAGGGGAAGGTTCATTATTTCCACTATGTCTATTTAGAACAATAGAATGTTCTACTACAGCTTCGTGTTCATACACACATTTCCGAAACCAATCTGAACGTTTAAGGATAAACACTTCAGGGTCTCTCAAATTCATTCCTGTTGTCGATCTTAAAGTGATTAATACCCTGTCTTCCCCGGGGTGGTTATTAATAATGTATATTAAATCTTTACATATCTTACTTACAGCAAACTGGGTGTTTAAATAACTGTGGATGTCATGGATTGAACGGTAATATCCTCGTTTTAACACAAATTTTTCATAGAAATATTCCGAACCTTTAATTGTCACACGTTTTAAATCGGTTGTGTTTTTTATTTTTAATATAGATTTAACATAATCTGCAGCTCTATACACCATTATCCAATGACGTGCCTGAGGGAGATTTTCAATATTTGCGTCTAATATCATTTCGCATAGTCCTACCTCATAGAGATCTCTGTTAAGTTGAATAGGGTTCATTAATTCGGTTGTAAAATCTGAAACTTTATTATCAGGATGTAGATCCAAAGATGCCGAAGATGGCAGAGTTAAATAGA
>JABUQX010092666.1:5000-10000 GCA_015478945.1 Trachelipus rathkii
ATCAGAATGTGTAGTATTATTATACTTCATTTTCTCATACTCATTATATGGTAATACAGCTACCTTCTTCATTATTCTGATATCCACTTAGTTATTAAAGGGGCTACAACGGAAAAAAGTAACGGTAGGAACACTCCACCTCCTTTCTGAAGTAACTTCTTTTTACTTTTCAGATTTTTTATATTTAGAGAGAGTTTTTTAATGATGTTTCTATGACGGCGAAGTTTCACCTTCTGAGGTTTGTTTAAAGGAACATTTCCTTTTATAAGATTTAAACAGACTTCGCATACACACTGGATGAATTTTTCATCATTGCAGATTAGTTTACGTTTTTCAGCTGTTTTCAGTTTTTTAAATTTTTTTATAAGAGGTAAATACTTAACAACTAGAGTACTCATTATTCAGGTATGTATACAGTTTCAATTTCGAATGGTAAAATGTTAGTACGGAGCAAAACTCTATACGTGTTTTTAGGATGAAGTTCACACATTAAATAACCGTATGGAATAGATGTAACTTCTTTATATACCTTTAAGAAGTTTTTACGTTGTGATGGAAACATTTGCGAGGCTAATACATTGATCTGATTCATGTCTCTTCTCTGCCCGAAGAGTAGTAGATATTGAGTGTTTAAAGATATATCTCTCATATACTTATTCTGATAAAAAATGTTCTGGGTGATGAAAAATACAGAGATGTTTAAATGATGGGAAAATACAGTAAACGTTTCAGCTATTTCTTCATTCAACTTATGCATTAAATCATCTAATACAATGATTTTATGACCATTCACATTATCCAACGATTTGATGTCATAGATTCCTTCGTGAAACTGAATTACATCTTTATATTCTGCAAATTTTTCCTGATAAACACTGTAACACCATATTATTTTTACTGGTTCTTGTTCAAAAATTTCCATCTCTCTTAATATATTTAATAGCAGAAAGGTTTTCCCGCATCCTGTGGGTCCTGATACAAGACAAGTAGCAGGACTACGGAACATAAATTTACACACGTCCATACTCTTCAAATGTTCGATGTTTAATGTAAAGTCTTTATTGGTATATATATATATATATATATATATATATATATATATATATATATATATATATATATATATATATATTAAAAATAAAAATTAATAATATATATATTTATATATATATATATATATATATATATATATATAAAGTGTAAATGAAGGTATTTTTTCCACCAGAATGTGTGTTTCGGATAGGACTTGAAACAGTAAAACCCTACAGTAAGACAATAAAGCAGTAAAGACAAAGCGCATATCCAGGGTGAAGGGAGGGGCCCCTCTGGGGCTATTTGCGCTACTGCCTTATTGAGTTATAGCTTTAAGGTCGAAAAAAACATGTTTTTATTACAAAAATTTAACAGTGAACAAGGGTTTTGTATAAATAAAAATTAAGAAAGTTTAAGTATAAAATAAAATAACTGTTTCATAGTACAGAAAACGAATTACTTGAAAAGAAAATACAAAGTAATGTAAACACTTTTATTAACGTTACAACTACGAAATATATTTAGCGTTCGCGCAGTAATATTGCGCCTGCGGGCGCTCGCGTCGTTTCCGGGCCGGGGCGCGCCTGCGGGCGCGGGGCAACCTCGCGTTCGGTCTTGCCAACCCTGCGATCGTTTAGAGAGTTGAAACCGTGATTCAGCATAATGCATCTTCCTCACCGCTTTTTCTTCTTTTTTCAGTAGAAACCCCTGAAGAGGGGTTCTCAGACTCATTTGAGAGTTTTGGGAACCTCAAAAATGAGATCTATGTTATTAAAAACATATATAAGTACACTAATATCAAGAATGTTAAGTACATTTTTACTAATTCGGTACCGCACCGGTTCCACACCGGTACCGGTACCGGTACCTACACATACAATCAAGCATTTGAGCCGCCATGCGAGACCTTCTTTTTTCTTCTTCTTCTTTTCCTACATCCATCTTCTTTCGTCTTCTTCTAAGCTTTTCTTCTTTTTTCAGGGGGGACCCCCCTTCAAGAGGGGGGTCTCAAACTCATTTTGGGGTTCTGAAACCCCGAAAAATGAGTTCTACACCTATGAAAACATAGATGTAGACACCTCATTTGTTCTAATATGTAGCTGGAGCCAGAATTCTTCTGGCACCGCAACCATCAGCTTCCGGCTCCGGCCCATATGGTTTGCCATTTATTTTAACATAGCCATTCTATTTTATTTATTCTCTTCTATACACTCACCAAATTTCAGCTTTCTAAGTCCATTTTTAGGTTTTGAGGGGGCGGGGCCCCCCCACCCCCTTTGACGTAGCGGCTTGAAACATTGGATGCAACAATGTTGCAACATATAAAGAAGACGTGCCAAGTTTGAAGAAGATACGATGACTCTAACACCTCTTTTGCTAAGATGTGTCATTTTGTGTCATTTCTTACCCATAAATGACCCCCGGCTGGGGCCCTGGGGACTCTGGCGTTCGGGAAAGTAACTACGGGAATCTTATTTTTGAGACATGCTAGTTCTACCCCTGTTTGACACCCGTCATGATAGGTTTAACGAAGGGTACGCCATCTACGAAAAAACGCATGTTGCTGCGTCTAAAACCGCAACGGCTGAAACGCCATGCTCGGCAATAGTCGACTCGGCATACCTCAAAACATACTAGGCAACACCGAGCTCGGCTTCATAGCTCCAGAAACAAAAATGTTGTACAGGTGCATTAGAAAAGGGGGGTAGGGTAATATCTAATACTAACTCTTGTTAGGAATGAATCGATTCCGTCGTAAACCACAGGAATCGATTCAGCAGTATCGATTATGTACTAATCGATACAAATATCGGAAATATTCAGGCATATACGATATATCGCACTAGAAGGGTTAGAAAGGGGGGGTGGGGGATACTAACTCATAGAAGGAACCAACCTAGCACATTCTAATATACACCAAACGAATCCTCATACCTTATAACATAGGAATAGACACCAATATTAGCCGTGTTCTATGACGTAGGATATGTCATGCTAGAAAAGGCTAGAAAAGGGGGGTAGGGTAATAACTCGTAGAAGGAACCAACCTAGCACATTCTAATATACACCAATCGATTCCCCGTACCTTATAACCTAGGAGTAGACACCATTATTAGCCGTATTCTATGACGTAGGATATGTCATGCTAGAAAAGGCTAGAAAAGGGGGGTAGGGTAATAACTCATAGAAGGAAGCATCCTAGCACCTTCTAATATACACCAATCGATTCCCCGTACCCAATAACCTAGGGGTAGGCACTAATACCGGGTGTATTCTAGAATATAGGTCGGAACGTGCTAGAAGCTAGAATATAGCCTATAGAACATAGCCTATAGAATATATAGCCTATAGAATATAGCCTATAGAGGCAGGTGACCTTTTTCGGCTTGCGGTCACTTTTGAAGTGACCTTTTATGGCGGCACCCTTTGAAGTGACGCCGTTCTTCGCCTTGTTATCAGTTTTGCGGTTTTGTGGTTAGATAAGAAGGGTCCAAATGTGTACATTACTATATATATATATATATATATATATATATATAATATATATATATATATATATATATATATATATATATATATATATATATATATATATATATTTATATTATGATATTATATAATTATATAATATATATATATATATATATATATATATATATATATATATATATAATTCAATCGAAGTTGTACTATGGCTGCGTTGTATATGGTCAGGCTTCCCCAACCCCACTATACCTGTTAAAGATCCAATCCAAAACGAGACTATCCGTATCTCCACTGGAGCCTTCCGATCGTCACCCTGGTGAGCCTTGAAGTTGAATCCGATGTGATGCCACTTTCTCTTCAAAGGGAATAAATACATCATGTGCACAAGTTATATTCGATTTCAAGCCTGACACCAATTCTGCGAGAGATGCCTCAGAATCCTACTTATTAGCCATTTGCAAACACAATACTCAAATTCAAAAATTCTCAAATTGTGATGCAAACACATTAACCTTTCACTAGTACCTGGCAAGAGCCTGTTTCTTTTTGGGGTGTTTACATTCCCGCCTAAACTAAAAATGCGCTCGCTCTCGACTGATGAGGGAGGGGCTGATAAATATTTTCTTGCAAGCATAATAATGGAAACCTTGGCCCATTTCATGCCACCACATGAAAGAATTCTCTTCTGTAGGCAGCATCTCTATGTTTTCGTAGAGCCTCATCTCCTCTTTCACAGATATCAAATTTGAATTATCTTTGCTCCTTGATGACTGTCTCTTCAGTTTTTTCGATGAGGTTTCTTGGTTTGATTCCTTTGAAGGTGAGTGAGATGTTAATGCAATTTCGGCGAACTTATCAAAGTCTAACATATCCAAATCCTCTTAATCCTCAGTAGGTTTATTTGCTGAAAAGCCACCATCGTCACTATCAGTGCTGTTGCCAGGGGTTGCTGATAAGGCGGCTTCCACTTCTGTGAATCTTTTTTTTTGTCACGCGTGCAAGCTCCTCGGTTATGCTATTTAAATGCATTCTAGAAGTGGTTTCGACCGGTCGGAGATGCCATTCTTGTGGGGTTTCAGCTAGCTTAAGGAATTCCTTATTAAAACCTTTTATATATCGAAACTAGATTTATTATTGAATCTAAAGGTTTCTCATAATTCTTCACCCAAAAAGTAAGAATTATCGGCCAAGTATCGATCATATTAACCAATACCGATACCAAAAAATGGCAGATAGCGATACCGATACCGATACCGATCTATCGGTACATCCCTATTATCGATTTGGAAGAAATTAGATTTAAAGCAGATTTTATTGAATGAAACATTCATCAATTCATACAGGCCTACCACGGCGCCATTTTGTTTGTTTACATTTTGACGTAAGCACGTTTTAAATTCGGCAAGCACGGGAAATAGCGACCTTACAGAATTATTGAAATTCCTTACGTTTAGTGAGCATTTCTTACGATTTCGCGCTAA
>JABUQX010092666.1:15000-18063 GCA_015478945.1 Trachelipus rathkii
TTTCCACTATACTTAGTACTTTCCAAAGGTTTCGATTTTATATGCTTTACGTGAAGATTAAGAAAGATCTTTAAAAGTTTAAATCTTATCCCTCATTATGGTTTCCATAAGTAGCTTTCTACTTTTAATTTTCTTTCTCTTATTTCTGAATCTCTGGTCTTATGCTCTTCGGCATTTTGGTGAATCCTTTGTTGTAGTACTAGTGGTTAGAGTGCCCGGTCACTGTTAACTCAGCGACGCGGAGTCCAGGTTCGAATCCCGCTGATGGAGAGTAAAATCTCCTTTGACTCATTCATTTAAAAGCTTTCGAGCTTTCGATAGAGTCTGCCTCAAAGCTTTGATTTCGAAACTAAGCTTTCCACTTTCAGTGTCTATCCCTCTCTCAGTATTCTTCTCATTGATTTCCTTTCTAGTCGTACTATAGTAGCAATTCTAGACGGCCACCGTTAATACTTTAAATCTATCTATAGTGGTGTTCCACAGAGTTTTATCTTAATTCTAACGCTTTTTCTGCTTTTCATTATGGACCTTCTCTCAATAAATCACTTCATTATCTATCTACTTTTACATATGGCCAAAATTCCACTCTTCAAATTCAAAGACTTCCAATCAACTGCAAATAACTCTTACAAAAGGGTAGTTTTAGAGCAAATAAACCTCTGACATTTCTCAATTTTTAAACTGGGATAGAGAAAAAGGCGAATGGTTGTTTCCAATACCTCAAAAATTCAGTTTCTTGATTTATCTACTTTACATAGTCTTCCACACAATTATGGCATCTTCTTCGAAACCACAAATGAAAATCATTGTCTCTAGTCTCTACTTAATATTTTTGTTGTTTCTATTTCTAATAATCTCTTTTGGATCACACTATTTCCATTAATAAACAAGCTTCTAGGTGGTGGGTGTTCTGAGTCGCCTTAAAATTCTTTTCACACCATCTCAGCTGATTACTCTCTCACCTGCATGAAAATGTCTATTCTGAAGGCCCTTCAGAACACTTTATACCTAATAGAAATTTGCTTTGTAAAAACAACAATTTGGTCCTTACCTGAAAGATCACGATAATATAAAATACCAACAAAATGAAAGACAAGAAAATTTGAGCATTGTGTTTTAGAAATTGATATTGCAGTTATAAATGAATTAAGTCTTTGAGGCATGGATATTAATACCATGTTTTCACTGTCTCAGTTAAAAGTATGAAGAAGATCAGAGGATGTTTCAGAAATGAAAAGAAAAAAGTAGAATTATCATCATGCAAGTGAATAACCGATGATATGACAGAAAAATATTCATTTAATGAAAAGTAAAACAGAACAGAACTTTGAGTAGCACCACTATATAAATTGGAGTTGATGAACAGAGACTACCTAAAGCGATTTCTATGGAGCGACCGGAAAGGAAACAATATTAAAAGTTGCAGAGAATACGATACCCGAAGAGGGAAGTTTGTAAATACCAAAACTTTATACCAGCTCGCAAGAAGCACATGTTTGTAAGGAGGGATACATACCATAATGACTATGGATGCTTAGTTTCAAGTTCAGAGGCAGATCATAAATCATATCTGTCTCTGGAGAACCACTACCATGCAAAATTCGTTCCAGTTTCAAATAAGCTATCAAGTTAAAGTCGTTAGGCCCTCATTGAGAGTAAACTTGGAGCCATATTACGTCCAAGTTAACGACTTTTTCTGCCTCGGAAACATTGAATGGCAGTCATAAACAAGGAAAGTTTGGTTTGTGGCTTCATAGGCATGACCACAAGAGAAGATTAGTTAGTGACCAAAAATGAAAGGTTGACCAAAGGAAATCCCAAAAAGGCCAGAGGTTTTGGCAATGGGACTTTGGTTGGGGCCAAAGTTTCCGAAATTCATATTCGGAGAAGGAGTTTTCCCAGGCGCTAATAGGTTTTCCCTAAATGAAAGAGGTTGTCCATGGCCCATAGAAGAAAAGGTTAATTGGCAGACGTTGAAAAAAAGACACATCCCAGTTTAAAATGCCGACCAAAGAGAAACCTCATGGGCATCTTAAAAATGTCCAGTTGGCAGGTTTTGAATGCCCAAAAAATTAGAGAAGGAAAAAATCTTCAGTCTTGAAATATGCCTCCTGCGTAGAGTCAGTCACAATCTCTTGGTGTTTTGTGCCCTTACTTTGGAGTTTGTCCGAAGGCAAATTATGTTTAAAGTTTTAAACTAAAACAGTAATTTTGATAACAGGATTACATTAATTTGTGACAGTGAATATAGAGAAGTAAATTTGTATAACATTTAATTGACGTTGTTTATGTAACAGCGGTGTTCGAAGGTAGAGCGTATATTGTGGAATTTATATTTCCTCCTGTATATATTATGAACATTATTAGGATAGGAAAAATGAATCCTCATTTTACGACATTAATATGTAGTCTTCGTTTTTGTCATCAATAACCAATAGTGTAAATAGTGAATGGACTCCGGAGGTTAAACATTGCTTAGTTAGGTTTCCCCCTCTCCCCTTTCTTTTGCACATAGTCACAATTCAAATGTGACCTTCCGTTAATAGCCACTTCGATAATTGACAATGTGGATGAAGCAGCAGATCTAGTAAACGACCAGACAACCTCTCGGGGGAAATCATTGCTCAATTTTCCTCTTCTCCTCCTTCTACGGGGCACTGGTGGTAAGTATAGCTTATATTGGAATGTGTGAATTTGCAATTGAATTTACGTTCAGAGAAATTTGATGTAGACATACCAGGTGCACACAAGTTAAACCTGTATCGTTCCCAATTTTGACGTTCCCTACTAATCACGCAAGCGAGTTTAGGAACTTGAAGTGTATATATTTGCGCAATGTGAGCATTTTTATGTAAATGTAAGTGTGTGTGAGGCGTGTGAAAGAACGCGATTCAGCCCTACGTATGTCAATACAACCGGGGATCGTGTTTAAGACACTCAGCTAACGTCAGTTTCCATGATTATGGTATCTGAACACAATAGAACTATGAATAGTGACTAACCCACGTTATTGCCAAAACAAATCGCTCATATTAACTGCTTCTTTCTACTATTTTTGCCACT